>SOPF01026213.1:0-71195 GCA_012979155.1 Hypericum perforatum
TGAAGTTTGGTGTTGTTCGGACTTTTCACATTGATTTTTATCTGAAAATTTGTATTTTGGACTTTGTTGATATTGTGTGCTTAATTTGTAAAGTTTGATGTTATTCAGATTTTTAACTAGATTTTATCTCAAAAGTTTTCATCTTTAGATTTTGTTGATGTTGTGTGCTTAGTTCATGAAGTTTGGTGTCATTTGGATTTTTTAATTGGATTTTTACCTAAAATATTTTCATCACATTAACTCATGTAGTTCTGGTCATTTATACTATTTCGCACTAAATCGGCCATGCGTGTAGCCTGATAATTCTTGAATACTCTAGAGATTAAGCCACAATCTCATATAAAAGGCTCTACTCGATAATTATATAAGTGATTCATCAAGTGTATATTGTACTTTATATACCATCCTTTAACTTAGGGCTATGAGATTCATTAAAAGCGTTAAACTTAGCCTAGTACAGTGCAATCTAGTACTCTTACACTCACATCAAAGAAAATAGATCAAATTTCAGTACTATAGTGATTAACTCGTGATTTGTTGTTACCCATATGAATCTTCTTCACGGGATCTCCAATCACAAAGGTTGGTTGTCATTACCGTTGATCTAGCAATTTGGCTTAAGTCTCATACTCCTCGATGTTTATACATATTTTTTTTATAAGGGTTATATCAGTAGATTGATCAGATCTACTCAACGTCACATTGGATATTAATCCATATTATAGCATGGTTAACCACTTAACCAATTATATTTGTTTTTATATTGAAAATTTTATTTTAAGCTATGAATTTTGTCTTTTATTAGTTTTTCTCAATCCATCAATACTAAGAATGTCCGTAATATTCTTAGAGAAATATTCATCAAAATTTCTCAACTATTCTAAAAAATAATAGGAAGTACATTATCGATAATAGACATATCTAACCTCCACTATTTCAATTCAGCGATCTAACGTGGACAATTCTCAAGTAGCAATATTTAAATCCCATCTTCTCAAATAACAATTTTTTAACCTACCAAAAAATAGACTTTATCAAGCAAATAACATTAAATAAAAATTGTAATCTACTTTACTCATTTTGACGAATAACACATTATAGACAAAGTTATTTAAGTTACGCTAATAAATAATAAGTCCCACAAATATCAGCCCCTTTTGTCGTCCAGCTTTGAGCAAAGTATCGGACATTTTCAGATCCACGTTGGCTCCAGAATCCCAATACTTAGGAACAGTGATTTTCTCGTACATGTGGAGCTACACTTGGGACCCAAAATGTATTCAAACTGTATTCTCCATTGATGTCCCGTCAAAGCTTGAGTCACATTAATTAACAGCTTAAAAAGAGAGAAATTCCAGTTGTAATTTTGGAACATAGTCGCATGAAATTACAATATCTTAAATGTGTGTAATACTCGGTAAGATATTTATTGATATAACAAAAAAATTTAACCTTTACTATTTTGAGGGTCCGAGAAAGGAAGCTAAAATATGGATCAACTAGTAGGAACCAACTAGTATTTGAATCAATTAGTATTTAAAAAGTTCTGAACTAGTTAAAATATCTTGAGTAATTGAGAATAAAAATTGTTAAATACTTTTTTGAATAATTTTTTACCAGTTAAAAGTTAGCTAAAACATAAATTAGTTAGTTAAGTACATATCCGAACATGTGATATTGACAAAAGATAATTCCATATGTTGGAAAAAATGTTTTACCTAGAAATCGTTAATCTATTCATCGTCGGTTTAACCACCACTCTTCCTACGTGTAATAGCTATCTTCACTTGACGCTATCCGTGGGGGAGCATTATTGTTTAACTTCCTGCAGCCAAAGTTGCTTTGCTATGATATTACTATATACTTAACTTGCATAATTTAACAATTAATGAACATGGTCACAGTAAAATGTGAAGTACCGTTTCCTTTTTGTCTTCCTACGAACTCTCTTTTTGCAGTTAAAAATGAATATAGCGGTTCCCTTATTTTTCTGTGCATGTGCCATCGCCGACGATCGCGGAACATGCATCTCCATTTCCCAACGCACCTTTTCTGAAAAATTATCAGTAAGTTAATTCTAATGCTATCTACATCACTTTACGAGTGCAATTTCTTGATTGGTGCATACGATGTACGAACCAGGGGCAAAAGTGTCGTGCCCTCCTCCGTGCATGTAGTCTAATTGGTCGTCAATAAGAATTGATAATCTTCGTATCACAAATTTTGGTTTATCGTACTAAGGAATGAGACACAATTTTTTAGTAAATGACAAATTTAATTAAAGAAAAGGAAAAAAAAAAAGAAACCTAGATAACCACACACACCAAATCGAATCCAACCTTTATCTCTTGTGAAATTTACAGACTTTCAAGAAAGCGGCCCGAAACGAATGGCTACTGATAAAAGGAGAGTTGAGTTATGAAAAATCAGCAACCAAGTTTATTAATTCGCGATGTATATTAATATTTGTGTGAATAGGTTATAGCCTTATAGGAAAACACAATTGGTACATGGGCCTTTAACAACAGCAAGATGTCTTTGGACTCGTCGAAAGGCCCAATGAAGCACCTTGATGGGCCTGGGAATTGGCAAAACGTCTTCCATCATTTTGTTTTCGGTGCCACCAAAACTGTCTTCACGTTAAAATTTAAATTTAACCCCAAATTTAAAGTTAATTAAATCTCATCAAAAAATAGTACAACCTTAAAATTTAGTGAACTTTGAAATTTCTATAAATTTTTTGTACGATGAAACATACAAAATCAATTTAATAATGCAGATGACTGTGTCTATTTATACCTGGAAGATAATTAACTAATAGATTATTGAGACTCAGAGTAATGCGTGATCGATGAAACAGACAAAAAACCATTTGCCTTAACGTATACTTATGTCCGGAGACCCTCAATGCGTGCTCCAATTTTTACCTTGAACTTTATTTATTTTTAAGATATGTTTCCGTCATTTAAGAGGTACTCGGATGAATTAATGAAAAGAAACTGAATTCTGAAAAATTGAATTTCCGGAAACCGTGAACCGAAAAAAAAAACAGAAATTGTAAAAAAAAAAAAAAAACTAAATGGACGAAATAATACGCGAGCGGGTTATCCATTTATTGTTGTTTTTTTAGGGACATTTATTGTTGTTACTATTAAAAACTTTCATATTATATTAAAAGAAATTGGAACATTATTTATTAAGCTATGAGAAACACTAAATTATCGTAGACAAAAATGTGGATAGGTTGAAAAGCAACTCCAGTCAAATTCGGGTCCTTCTTTTACCTAAACCCAGATGATGAATTAACTAATCAGACTGACTGATTTATTTAGCTGGTCATATTTAGAAGAGCTGTTCTTTTGAAAATATATATTTTTGGATTCTATTGTCTACAATGATTAAAAATGAATTTAATATTTATAAATTATATATATAATTTGCTATAAAGTTAGAATATATATATATATAATTTGGTTCGATTTTTAAAACATTGGAAAAACAAAGTCGTCGCGAGTCCCGCGCCACAAAAG
Organism: Hypericum perforatum; assembly: GCA_012979155.1. Classification (NCBI taxonomy): domain Eukaryota; kingdom Viridiplantae; phylum Streptophyta; class Magnoliopsida; order Malpighiales; family Hypericaceae; genus Hypericum; species Hypericum perforatum. Next base: position 3,531 of record SOPF01026213.1, read on the forward strand.
AGCCGGGGCCCACACGTCGCCACCCACCACCAATACCAAAATACGAAGGGAAGGAAACCCTTCATCTCCTCCTTTCCCTTCCCTTTCCCTTTTACCACCAACCACACCACCACCACCAACAACAAATAAATTCAAATTATAAAGACAAAAAAAAAAATAAGTAGAAGATTCGAAGATGGCGAATACCTCGTACTTGCTCCGCCCTGACCTCGCCGACCTCGAAGACCCCTACCACACCTTATTCTACTCCTCATCTGCACCTGTCGTCCGGTCGTCCGAATTCGAGGAGCACGAAGACAGTCGCTCGTCCGATCCGGAGTCCGTGGTCATCGACCGCCACTCTCAGGCCGCGTTCGTCATGGATCTTCTTCACGACCGCGTCGAGCGGTCCTCCTTTCCCTCTCCTAACCCTATAGCCTACCGCGGCGATGATGATGATGATGAATTAGGGTTCGGGATCGTCGAGGACGACCCCGACCGGTTCGATTTTGAGCTAGGGTTTCGGGAATTTGTTAATGGAATGTATAACGGCGAGGAGGACGACGGGTTCTTCATCCAGCGGACGGTTTCCGGTGGACGGGGGGTCGTCGGCGGGATCGGGATGTCGGACTCCGAGATTGAGGAGGAGGTGCGGGTGAATTCGGAGGAAGATGATGGGGATAACAACCTCGGTGAAGCGGAATTTTATGGTTACGAGGAGGAGGATGACGTCAGCGTGGAGTTTCCTCTCTGTTGGGACTCCCTAAGGTTGGGGGACAATGAGGAATTCGGGTGGGAGGAGGTGGATGCACGGGTTGATGAGAGAGAGTCCTCCCTGAGCGTGTTTTTCGGCGAGGAGGAGTACGAAAATGAGGGGCGGGGAGGGGTGGAGGACGAGGACGAGGGGGTGTCGGTCTCTTTTTCCATCGCACCTACTATTGCCGTGGATGATTTGGTGAGCGTGGAGAGTATCGGAGGAGGGATTGTGGTTGAAGGAGAAGAGGAAGAAGTAGGGGGGGCGTCGGGGAATGTGGAGTGGGAGGTCTTGTTGAATGCTAATAATTTCATTACTGGCCTGGAGGATCACGAGCTTGATCATCACGTGATGACCTATTTCAGGGACCATAACAATGATTATGTGTACCCGGCGGAGTACGAGACCCTGTTTGGTCAGTTTGTTGAGAATGGGAACGTGCTGATCTCAGGCAGGCCTCCGGCTGCCAAACACGTGGTTGAGAATCTGCGGTGTGTGGTAGTCAGTAGAGAGGAGGTGGATGGCGATAATGCTCTGTGTGCGGTTTGCAAGGATGGGTTTGGTGTTGGAGAACAGGTCAAACAGCTGCCGTGTTCCCACCGGTATCACGGGGAATGCATTGTTCCGTGGTTCGGGATTAGGAATACTTGTCCTGTTTGTAGGTATGAGTTGCCCACCGACGATCCTGATTATGAGAGGAGGCAGGTGGCCGTGACCCAACGTGGCGGTTGATGGTGCCCTGTCTGATGATTGTGGATGTCTGCATGGAGATTTTTGTTTCAAGAAGTAGGACCGTTTGATATTGTGTATATTGTTGTTGGGATTGAGCTGGCTCTCAGTTGGGGATAATGGAATCCTTGGTTAGTCTTTTGTCGTTTTTGGTGAGTTACTTGCAATACTATTTTGCTGATGATTGTCTTGTAATTCTTGAACTACAATTTTCTGGATGTAATACAGTTCGGCTATATCAGATATTTCCGTGGCCTGATCGCTTCAACTTTATCAGTTTGGTTTGAATTTTATCCGATTGTTTGCTAGTGAACTAAGGAAGATAGATTGTTGTTTATCTTTCCAATAGGTGCACACTGTACCTGGCAATTCTCATTTGCTTGTTAGAATTGTTACATTTCCAGGAATCTGCAGATCTGTACATGCTGTTCTGGGTGGCACCTGAAGTTCCAACTTACTACTTGATGGTGTCTTAGCTGTGTGCCCCCTTTTTTCGGCGCCTCCAGGTAAATAAACTTAATACTTGTTACTACTTTATTACATGTTTCAAAAGGGACGACTCCTACCTTAGTTGTTGCGATGACAGTGTAGAACACCACTGAAGCTTTTATTTTTGGACAGATAAAGAACAGATTAACTGGTAAAAAGTTAGTTCCAGAATTCTCGTAACTGTGTTATAACGGTTTTTGGGCGAGTTTTACCATTCTTTTATTTACAATTTAATTTAAACTTTAATTAATCGGACCATATTAGTACGATATTCCTCAATTATGAGGGAACGACATATTGAATTTACCTGCTTCGATTCACCGACTCGTTTTTCACCCCGAACATAAATTACTTGAAATGGAAAATGCCCTAAAAGTCAATGTAGTTTATTTCTAGGCCATCCTTTTTTACATTGCGTAGAAGTATCAAATTGTCACTCTCTAAGAAAAATACATCTTCTAGTCACATCAAAACTAACCTCTTAAGCAAAATCCCGATTATGGAGTGGAGGACGACTATCTTTACTACAGAGGTAATGGTGGAGCCATTTAGTTCACACTTGTTAGGAGATGCAAAACCATAAAAAATCATGAAAAAGTGCACTTTAATACGGGTGGTTCACGGTTTAACATTCATAATCCTGTGGATTACAACTCGTCAATTAGATCATTGTTGTTTCAGTAACATCGTATTTCTTCATGAATAATGTCAGACCATGGAAACCAAAAGAACCAGTTTAGTTATTTATAAACCGCATGACTATATGCGTCAAACTGCCAAACCCACATAGTACTAAATCACACTTTTCCCAAAAATCATTACATGGGAAGGCCAACTCTTCACAATTCTCCCGTTCTACATATATACAAACACTTCTCTTGCTCACCCATTTCCCTACTTGTCATCCTTTATGCAATACTACCAGAAATGGAGGTACACCTATGGCCAAGGTATTTCATCATTCTCGACCTCGAGAGAGCTCGAGTTACTACCTTCCAAACCCTGTTCCCGAAGACAGAAGGCATCTGTCTCTGACCAGGCTAAACATGCAGATCACATGGGCTGCAAACAAAGTTCTGGCCGTTGACAATCTGTCTCCAAATGCCGTATCTAGTTCCCTAAGCCATTCCTCATTCCACGTGCTTGCTCCAAGTACTGCACCATCTCCCAGCCTAGGCTCCACTTCCAGTGAATTAAGCAAAGTCAAAGCAACCATTCTGAGAAGCCGCTCAGGAGAGCGATATCCAAAAGAGAATTTGCTCGAAGATCACGGACGAGAAGGAAGATGCTGATTGAAGGGTTCCAGTCTCAGGTCCTCCAGACTGTCAACAACCTACTCTGCGAGAAGGTCATCGGCTTGTTGGAAAGCAACAGGGCGACCTCTACGAGAACTCCCAACTCCGTGATAGAGTTGCATTGCTGCAGGATGTTGTATGTGAGTTGGTGGCTTCTACTAGCAATGCGAAAGATGGATGTGGCGCTAGCAATCCCATACGATGTGCAATTTAATAGTGAGGATTCCTTTCATCCCATCATATATTACAAGATTACGTAGTTTAGGCTAGAATATTATGATCTCCAGCATTACTACTGCTAAATGGCAATATTTCTTGATATCCATTGGTTTGTGCCAAAAATGTTGAAGTGAACTCGAAGATGACTATCTTATTATGAATAACTAGACTATGTTTCCTTCACTATGCAACTTATATTATATAAGTAATTGGACTTGTTACTCAACTACATCCCATTCGGGATATTCGTGTATCAGAGATTCCAACGAAAAGATGGAGAGAAAAAAAACTGGATTATAACTGGACGGTATCAGAAACAAGGAAATGAGAGAGCAGCCATAAACATGTGATTCTCTAGTAAAAAGAAGATTGAACTTTAGGTTCAGCGAGTAAAGATGCATGATCGTCCATGTGCACTTTACCGCCATTGGATGAGAAACAGAGAAGACGCTTTCTTCTATTTCCTCTAAATCAACTCCTCATGTTAAGTTTTTGCAGTATTTACAAAGTACCGTGTCAGGAATAACTGGCAAAAATGAATGACGGGCCTTTTTCCTTAACAGATGCAGAGCATTGATGATAAGTTTCAGCTGTCAGTAGCTGGTGGTGAACAAGAGGTCCTTTGGTTCTTCGGGGACTTTAACGGTTCCACAAATGACTGGGTACAAGGCCACCTATACAGATCACACAAAATCTCTTGGCCGGATCTAGTTGCATATCAATAGAGAGAGCTATATAATTCGAATGCTGCTATTACCTGCTCGACAATATTAACTCATTGCCAATTGTAATCTTCTCATCATAAACATTTACTGAAAATAAAAAGAGAGAAGATCAGAATTTTGCACTGCAAACAGATCAATGCATCCAAAATTTGTTGGATAAAACGGTAACAACAATTTCTCAATACAAAAGGCAACGGGTTGAAGTACACTATTATAGCATTCCAACAGATATAGTAGTTGAATACAAGGGAAAGCAAACTTGATACTGTATATTGCAATATTTTAGGAATTTTAAGGTTCAAGATAAGCCATACAAATTACTAAAGCAACCATGTTGATGTTAGTTACCTCCATATAGATTTTTGTCGGAAAAGTACTTAGCGATCAACCGACGAGAGTAGTCCTCTTCATATTTCCTGTACTTCTCCATGTACTCCGTGCTATTAAGAAGCCTGTCATTATGACAAATAGATACCTTAATCATCCCCGAATAGCGAAGACAATAAGCCATCACCAATTAAGTCACCCTGTACAGTTGAGAGTCGCATAACAGAAATATGGACATTTCAAGCATAACTTTTTGCGGGCTGTACTAAATTTGGCAGGCAGTTGAGTACACTCAGAACTAATGGTTTTTCACTTAGCTAAATGATAGTAAGAATGATGTACAAACTAAAAATCCAATCAGTCCTTGGCAAGTTGAAAGAAAGATACTGAAATGATATTAGCACTTGGATTTACGACCAACGAGCTTCACATCGAAGTAATGTGCCATGAAGATAACAAATCAAGTACAGCAAAGACCGAATGCATAAACAAACGCATTTTCCATTAGTGTTCTTTGATATGGAAAGCATCTGAATTCGAGTTTCTCGGAACAAAGGCCACAGCGGCCAAGCCAAAGGCACATTGGAAATGCCGATAATAAATCAAGCACACAATTCGCCGCTTGAGTAATCTCAACATTGTATCCCTGACATCGGCATGGCACATTGAGGTAAACCCTTGTTCAGCTTCCACAAGAAGCAGCCAACATTCTCTCCACCACCCGAGTAGACAACCAACCAACAAACATAACAAGAAGTGACAATTGCTATAATGCACACCACTTGTTCGACGAATTGCTTCAACAAATTTCCTTTTCTTTTCCCGAATAATGTGCTTTGGGGTATATAAAAAAAAAAAAAGGGCACTCACTGAAACTGGGAATTGTCACGTGGGTTTTCTTCGTCGGAGGTGGGCGGCTTCTCGTCCTTCGCGTCTTCGAACTGCAAACGCAAATAAGCCCGAAAGAAATACCCAACACGAAAATGAGGCAATATATAAAACCTAGAAAGGAATTATGCAATATATATATATATATATATATATATATATATATATAGACAGAGAGAGAGAGAGAGAGAGAGAGAGAGAGAGAGGAAGGGTATACCTTTGGGGGCATTGGTAGGGAGGAAGGCGACGGCGCGCGTGGAGGTTGCGGTGCAGATTCCATTAGGGGAGAACGACAAAGGACTTTGGTCTTTTGCTTAATTTATTGTTGCTAATTAGTTGTTTGTTTATGCTCAGTTCCTTAATTTTTTTTAGATCTTATTCTAATAATTATTTTACCACAACATGCCAGCTCAGTTCGTTAATTTAGTTTGGGGGAGGATTGTAAATATTCTTTGGATTGCGTGTCAAATCATTTTTTATCCTATGCAACTATTTTTTTTGAAAAATTTAAAAAATCACCGGACTGAAGTAAAAAAATATTATCACACAGGCTGATGTCACATGAAAAAAATATCAATAAAAAAAATACAAAAAATATACATGTTGGATATATTCTAAAAAAATTAAAAAATTAAGAGACTAAATGAAAAAAATTCACATTAGTTAGTATCACAAAAATGTTGATATTAAAAAAATAAAAAATAAAAAATAAAATTACACATGCGAGTATAACATGAAAGAAATATTATTATCGCAAACAAAAATATCAGCATCACATAAAATAAATGTTAGTACAATTTGCCTGCAAATTAAAAAAAAACAAAAATGCACACCAAATTGAAAAAAAAATTCACACTAATTTGTATCACAAAAGAAATGTTAATATGGAAAGTATGGAAAAATAAAAATATACATGCCGATATAGCATGAAGAATTGTCGGCATCACATAAAAAATATGTCAGTGCAATCTGCCTAAAAATACAAAAAAATAAATAAAAAATAAGCATGTCGATTTTGCATGAAAAAAATGTCAACACAGTCTGTCCAAATTACATACCGTATAGAATTATTTATTAAGTCTGAACCCAATTCATTCTCATTTATTTGTTATCTATCTTTTTTCTACCATGATGTTGTCTTAAATCTAATTAGAGAATTTTCAATTTTTTATGACTTGGATCATTATTCATCATATTGCCAAACTCTTATTGGAGAGATTAGATCGTCGATCGATAATCCGATACAAAACTGAATAATTCCTTGACCAAAACTGCAAGAGGGGTAATGGATGATGTCGGTTACTTGTATGATATCGAAAAGTAAATATTAAAGTAAGAAATTGAAAAACTGAAATCTTTAAAATTAAGCAAGATTTATGCCGTTCGTCTGCATGACTCTGCAACTTCTAAATTGATTTGCATACATAAAATTATTCCTTGACCAAGAAGAATTCATGTGTGACACTCATGTAACTCGAATTAGACTAAGAAATGCAAATATAAGGACTCATAATTACAAAAATTCCTGAACTTAAAAACCATTTTTAGATAAATTTGCCTCCTTCTAGAAAATTTTTTTCTAGAGAATTCCAAATGACTGCCTTTTTGAAACGTAAGAAATTAGACTTGTAGGACTTCTCAACGATTTATGGTGATTTGCTTATTCATTAACAATTGAAAGATATTGGCGTTCAATGTTTACCTTCCCATTGAAACACTCATGCTAAAATGAACATTGATTAATTATTTGCATCACAACCACAATATTATGAAACTACGAACATTTGAAATGAGCTTCTCCAAAAGAAAATGAGTTGATCCATCCTCCTACGGTATACCTTGACAATTCACTTTGAATAAAACGATAAGTAAGTCCGTGCTCAAATGTAGATATAGATGGTTAGTCCAAACCAAAGGAATTGCATCTGGAATAACACAAAATATTGTAAAAGTATAGGAAGTTAAGAATTCAAACTCCCAATATATATAATAGTGTAACATTTGAGGTTTGAGAGAATAAACAATCAGTGCAATATAATATTAAAAGACATCTTCTTCACTATCAATGATAACAAAAATCTTCAAAATCTACTCTAGCGAACGTGTTCTTACCGGTGTTCCTTTTTGTCCTATGCGTTGGACTTGCATGGGTGTATGCGACTTCACTTGGGAATCCCAAATCCATGCATAGAAAAAGCAGGAGGTCATTGTTACATGGGAATCATCTTCAAAACTAATTTATCATATGGGAATCTTGACGTGCCAATGACTGGCTTTTGGAATTAATCAATCTTAGTTACCGACCAGCAGATGATGCATTAACCCCGTCTGATACACGTTATGGCGATGGAATTGGCGTTGTTTTTTGTGTATCACAGTTTCTTTTGCTGTTATATTCGAACACAACTAATTTTAAAATCAATTATTATTATGTATAATTCTTGATCTCATACACAGTATCTTTTTTTCTCGAACTCTAGATTTCTTTCACGCCGATGCAATAGAATGTTAGGAACAATTGTAAGATATATGAATATTGATATCAACAGATGTTTGTAGAAAAGAGTGTAACCCCAATAGAGTCCAAACAGAATTAGTACATTGATCGAGGCCTACATTTTCTTTTCGAGGCCCACATATTTGACAAGCATGAATATTAATCTCTTACCTCGCTTTCTTCGTGCATAATCTTTCTCGTCATTCCCAATAAGTAGAACAACCTGAGATAGAATTCATAACATATTAGAATTGTTCATAAACCTCACAAGAAAACTTTTGTACATAATATATATATATATATATATATATATCAAAATGAAATTACGATATTATAAACGCCAGAATAGAGTCACGATCATACTCGAGGCTAAGTGAATTCAAACAATAGTGGGAGACTTTGGATTCAGATCCTGAACGAGGTAACAGTTCAATCGCGTGCTCTTAAACTTTAATTACCTACCTATTTGCTTCAGGCCTCCGTGGATAATTGAGTTCTCAAGGTACAACATCCAACCTCGTGAACAATAGGTAACACTATTGAACACATTTTAAACCTTTGACAACCATAGAATTTCGAAACTTTTATGTGTGATAGAAAAATTATAAAGCTAAGGGAGAGGAGTAGAGAGCTCAGGAAGAGTATGAGCTTAGGATGGTTTGGAATGCTGGAAGAAAGCTCCTTTTATAAGCAGTCTAGGTCCTCCAATAATCATCTCCGAATTAAATAGGCTATTAACTAGTCCATTAACTTGGCAGAATAAATGGATAATTATAGGAGTCCCACCATTAATTGGCTGGCTGCTACTCATATTTACTGGCCCAAATTTAAAATTTGAATTTAAAATTCGTGGCCACTTATCACAAGAGAAAGTTTCAGACGACGGGCCTATCGGGCTCTAGCCCAGTGGATTTTTGGACTTGTCTTAGCACTTGACAGTTTGAAATCACTTCAACAGGTCCATCCCAGTTCCAAAAGATAAGCCCCTGGAACCTAAAATAATTCTAACAAACCCACAAACTCGCAAGCCTGCAACCTGTATTCGTACCTGCGCCTACAATTGCACTCAAACTCGAGCCTAGTCCAGGATGGGACAGGGTATGCATGCATGCATGCGTGCTGAGCCAAGTCGAGTAGAGTATATGGCACGCAAGGAGCTTTCCCTTTTCCACCAATGTATACATGCTTAGACTTTTAATTGCTTATAAACTTGTCTATGCATGGTGAGATAATCAATATGATAATGCATATATTCATAATATGGAAAGCTCATATTTTCGAAGCCCAAGTAATTAGGTTTCAGCCATGCTACTTTTAAGCCAATATTTATTCACCCAAGAATTGGTTTATTCGCAAGTGTTGTATATTGTTACAAAATCATATTAACAACCTTCGTGTTGAACTCCCAAATACTCAAGCCCAAATAGGATGACCTTTATTTATATTGTCTCAAAGTTTCTTATTAATTATAGTTATTATATTTAATTAGAATTCTACTTTTAATTAAATATATTGGGCTAATATCTAATACACTCACTTATATTGGGCCATCTCTTTCTTGGGTATAACCTAATTTTCTAACAATCTCCCACATGAATGAAAATTAACTTATGATATGAGCCTATCAATGCTAAAAGTAATTTGGAGTTCTACAAGAACTTACTGCATCAAGATAGATGGTTAAAAGCTTTGATCCTTCTTTAGTAAAATACCTTTGAATATACTTGCCAACCAGTGGACGCGATACCTTAAACTGTTTGGCATTTTTGTGTATACCAGGACAAAGGTACTCACATAACTTATTCTCAAACCACTACTTAGTTTTTTATTGTTGTCCATTTTGGCCCTGGACTATTTTGAAAACTTCATCGAATGCTCTAGAGATTTAGTCAGTAACTGATCTCATAGAATCATCTCCTTTACATTTGATATATGTGATCTCTTATAAAGAGTATTCTACTATACACCACTTATATACTTATAACATTTGATATATGTGATCTCTTATAAAGAGTATTCTACTATACACCACTTATATACTTGAAGTATAAGGATAATTAAAAGCTTAAAACTTAACCTTTTTATGGACATGTATCACTCTTTCATCATAGAAATAGGTAGGAAATTCAATTTCTCAAGTGCTTTGGTAAACCTTGGCCTCACAATTTTGTTATCCTATTGAATATGCAGATTAACCTTGGCCTCACAATTTTGTTATCCTATTGAATATGCAGATTAAGGTTTATAATCCAGGTTGGGTTGCCATCATGAGATTAAGTCATTTTGTGGACCTTAATTCTATTCCCTTTTGATGAAATCTCAACTTGGTCTCTCTTTGACCTTTTGTTAATGGATCCACAATATTTTCTTTAGACTTCACATACTCTAGAGATATGAAGCTCATTCTCAATAACGTTCTCACAGATTTATGTCTATAATGTATGTGTCTAGACTTTCTATTATATATATTGTTATGTGATCTTCTAATAGCTGACTAGCTATCACATGTTCGCTAATGGAAGGCACGACTTTTGACCAGATAAGAATATCCTCCAAGAAACTTTAGAGCCAATGTGCCTCCTCAACTACCAAATCTAACACTATGAATTTTGAATCCATTATTGATTTAGCTATACAAGTTTGTTTTCATGATCTCCACGAGATCATTGCCCCTTTAATTATAAAAATATACCCGCTCGTGAATTTTATATTCTTGGAGTCTAAAATTCAATTTACGTCTAAATATTCTTCAAGAATAGTTGGATATTTTGTATAGTGTGATCCATAATTATGTATGTACCTTAGATATCTAAGGACTCTAATTATCGCTTTCCAATATTCATTATTAGGATTACTCATATACCTCAATAATCTATTTATTGAGTTTACAATGTCTGGCCTACTACAGTCCTTGAGATACATCAGACCTTCTATGACTCTAGAATATTCTAGTTATTGCACACTATCTTCGTGATTCTTGCAGAGACTTAACACAACCTCAATTGTCATTTTTGCACATATATTGCTACCTTATCAAATTTTTTAGTGTCTTTTTGACATAATGACTTTGGGAAAGAGCATAACCATCTAGAATCTTGGTAATCTTCATCCCAAGTATTAGGTCAGCTTTTACTAAGCTTTCATGTCAAAATTTTTTATAACATTCTCTTGGTAATCTGATATTATCATTATTTCTCACAATCAACATGTCATCTATGCAGAGACTTACTATCACATAGTCTTTATGATTTTCTTTCACGTAGACATATTTATCTCATTGGTTTATCGAAAAACCATTTAATAATATTACACTATCAAATTTTTTGTGCCATTGTTTATGTGCTTATTTTAATCCATATAAGGACTTTACAAATTTATGCATCATATATTCTTTACCTGGAATTACAAACTCTTTGGGTTGTTTAATGTATATCTCTTTTCTAAATCTCTTTTTAGGAAGGCCATTTTCACATCTATTTGATAGATCACTAGGTCAGACAATGATGCTAAGGCTACAGTTAACCTTATAGAGGTCTTCCATGAGACAGAAGCATAAGTGTCAAAATAACTGACACCCTCAGTTTGCTTATTGCCTTTAACTACAAGTCTAGCCTTATACTTGTCTATAGCACCATCTGGCTCTTTCTTCTTTTTGAAGATCCAGTTGTGACCTAGCAGTTTGCTACCCGAAAGTAGTTTTACTAATTCTTACGTATGATTATGTAAAATAGATTCTAAGGAAAATTAGGCTAATGCCCATGTACTTTGGGGATTCAACCGTTTTAATCCCTACTATTAAAAAACTACACTTTAAATCCCTACTATACAAAATAACCAACTTTTTTAGTCCCTAAAAATTAACATAATATTTTTGGACCATTATACCCTTCATTTGAAAAATTAACAGAAACCCAAACCCAAAATTAAATGAACCAAACCAAATCAAATAAACTAAATCCAAAATCAATTAAACCAAACCAAACCCACCTCTTTCATCCTCACCTCCACCACCAAGCCTAGAAACCTAAATTAAAAATTGAAGCAATCGGGCGAAAGACCTTGTCGTCACCACCGGGGGGAGGGTTCGTGGCCAAGTACAACAAGTGAGGAAGTCTTAACGAGAGGGACGCTATTCAAGTTTGTCAACGATATTCATGTTGCTAAATACTCTGGTAATAATGTTCTTTGTGCCGGTACCGTGTGGGAATACCCACATTATCATCTCTATCCTTCCATCACTTTGAAAGAAACTATCCCCTATCAAGGGAAAGAGAAACCACATCCTAATTTAGGTCAATTAGATTAGGGTTTGAAGTTTCCCATAAATATATTTTAGCAACTCTATCCTAAGCCGATAGCGCTACCACCTTATCATCCAGTGTGGGATGGATGGTCACTAGTGACAACTCTGTTCCCAATCTCCTGATCCCTAACCCTAAAACAAAAATCAACGTGCATAGGGTGTACATACTCATCCCTACATAACCTGACGCCATCTCCCTAACAATTTTCCTCTATAATCCAACAAAACCTTCTTTAAATCCTGATATGGGCTCCCTGGGCTAATAGGTACTTCAAAGATTCTAACTTTTTAGCTCATTTATTTATGGGTATTCAATATTTTGGCCGTTTATTGGATTAAAGTTTGAGTATTAAGATTTGGTTTTCTCTTTTATTTAGCAATCTCAATTAGACTCGCCTGCTTTTGTGCCTAGTTGAGAAGTACCCACCGAGGATTGAACATTGATTGTATCCGAAGAAAGAGGTGGGTTTGGTTTGGTTTAATTGATTTTGGGTATGGTTTACTTGATTTGGTTTGGTTTATTTGATTTTGGGTTTGGGTTTGGGTTAATTTTTCAAACGAAGGGTATAATGGTCATAATAAAATTATGTTGATTTTTAAGGACTAAAAAAGTCAGTTATTTTATATAGTAGGAATTCAAAGAGTAGTTTTTAAATAGTAGGAATTAAAACAGTTGAATTCCCAAAGTACAGGGGCCTTAGCCTAATTTTTCCTAGATTTTATCTCATTATTTATCGCTTCTTTCCAAAAAGCAAAGTCTGAAGAAGATATTGCTTCTTTGTAGGTTATCGTATTCTTTTCTAGCAAGTATGTTAGAAAATTAGGCCCAAAAAAATTTCATTTCCTTGCTCTTTTACTGCGTCTAGGCTTTTCAACTTCTTTTTCAAGTTTTTCTCCCCCTATATTTTTCCAACTCTGGTCAACTTGGTTGTCAGCTTCTCTTGGAGCTTTGTGAAGGAAGCTTTTCTCGAAGAAAGAAGCATCCTTAGATTTAATAATAGTATTTACGTACATATCATGATTATTTGATTTGTGTACAAGAAATTAATATACAGCACTAGCTTGTGCGTACCTGAGAATACTCAATCTACCATCTTGGGTCCTATCCTCGGCCTCTTGGGAGATGGGATCAGGACTTTAACAATATATTCCCAAATTTGTAGCTTGGTGCATGACCTTTCCATAATTCATAAGGTATTTTATCGAACTTCTTGTGGGGTACTCGATTAAGTACATAATTGGTCAAAAGCACGGCTTCCCCCTACAAGTTCTTTAGTAGTCAAAAACTTATAAGCATGGTATTCATTATTTTCTTAAGCATCCTATTCTTCCTTTTTGCAATTCTATTTTGCTCAAGAGAATAGGGAACTGTGGTTTAGTGAATAATTCTATTCTCAGTGCACACTAGTGCAAATGGAGATTCATATTCACTACCTCGATCACTCGAAGACTTTTAATATTCTTGATAAGCTAGTTCTCAACCTTATTCTTATACTGAATGAACTTATATATTGCTTCATCTTTACTTCTCATTAAGTAGACAAAATAATAGTGTGCACAATTATCGATAAAATTTATGAAATAATTTTTACTACCTCGAAATTGCACATATTTTAAATTACATACATCAGTATGGCTTAAGTCTAATAGTTATGTTCTTCTCTCAATCGAATGGGAAGATGTTTTAGCATATTTTGCTTCAATATAAGTCACTCACTTATATTTGTGATTGATGTTGAACTTTGGTATTTAGTTTAGTGATGTTAGTCTTTTAAAGACTTATAATTCACATGACCTAGCCTACCATGCCATAAATGTAATGAGTAATGAAAATAAGCAAATTTTAACTTCTTATTGGCCTTCTCAGTAATATTCATTATATTATTACTGGTGCTAGCCTTATTGGCGGTACCTACATCAATCTTATCACTAGACTTTGCTTTTGAGGCTAAAATCATTGTACTCATCTTGAACAGATTGTTGGTCAAGCACTCCTTGCTAACGAATATTCCTTTCGTGGTCAAGATGACCTTGTTGGTCTCAAACACAAGTTGAAAGCCCCTCTTGTTGAGCATCACCTTAAAAATGAGATTCTTTTGGATATTGGGTACATGTAGCATATCAGTCAAAGTTATATCCTTTCCCAATATCATCTTTAGCACTACCAACCCCTTTCCTTCAACCTTTGAGACTACAGAGTTGTCCGTATAGCAATTCTCATCATCAACTCATTGATAGATCTTCAATATCCATTTGTTTGTACAAATGTGGTAAGTAGCCCCTGTGTCAACCCACTATTTCTTTGAGTTCCCTCCTACGAGATTCACCTTAGACACAATGGTTGTGAAGTGCACTTCCTTGAGATTCAAACTTAAGCTAGTTTCTGTTATATTTGATCGAGCAGGCTTTTTTTTGCCTTGTGTTGGCTTGCCACTTTCTTGCCCTCAGCAATGAGATGTTTGTGGCAATCTTTGGCTAGATAACCAATCTTGTTGCACGTAAAACAAGCATTGATGAAGCTCTTATCTGGAGCATCTCTCTTGGGATTATTTGACCACTTACGCTTATTTTCTCGGGAGCTGCTTCCAACCTTGACCATATTGGCCATAGCAATCATACCACTTGGTTTCTTATCAACGTTTTGGCTATCTTGCTCTATACGTAACCTTTGGATGTCTTCAAGCATCGTTGTCTTCTTCTTGTGCTTGAGATACATCTTGAAGTCCTTTTACGATGGTAGTAATTTTTCAATCACCATTGCCACTTGGAGGGCATCATTGATGGTTATCTCCTCTTCGGCAAGCTCATGGAAGATCAATTGTAACTCTTCACATTGATCCACAACACTCCTTCTATCAACCATTCGATAGTCGTAGAAGCGCCTGGCCATAAATTTCTTTGTGCCAACATCTTTGACTTTCTATTTGTGCTCCAACAATTCCCAAATATCCTTTGAAGTTTCTTTCGTATAGTGCATGCTATAAAGTACCGAGGGAGCTCAATATATAGTTCTGATAGAGATAATTTTTGTGCATCCATGAACTATGGATCTTGTTTTTTTGTGGATTACTCACATCCTCTTTTGGTTTCTTATCATTGAGAAATTGATTCAAGCTCAAAGCAGTAAAATAGAAAACATCTTTTGTTGCCCATCTCTTGAAGTTTCTACTCTTGAACTTCTCCAACTTTTCAAGTTGAGAATTTGGGAGTAGCATTGAGTTTCTAATACTTGGCATCACGGTCTTAGCACCACTAGCCATCTACAAGGGAACTACTTCGTTCATTTTGGTGCTAGTTGGGTTCACCTCACCGAAGTTATTGCTTTCAGTCATGATCTATTATAACAAACAAAGTCGAATTAGTGATTTTTCTGAACAAAACACACTTTGTTAATATATATATATAATATTTATTTAGAGTTTAATATTTTTGTACATAAGATATATATATATATATAGCAAAATAAAATTACAATATTATAAATGCGAGAGTAGAGTTTAGAGGTATTCTCACGATCACACTTGGAGCAAAGTGTGCAAACCTTTGGACATTAGTGGGAGACTATGGATTTAGATCTCAGACAAAGCCACAGTTCAACCATGTCCCCTTAAACTCTAATTATCTGCCTATTCGCTTCAGGCCTCCGTGGGTATCGAGTTTCAATGGTACAACACCCAACCTCATGAACAATAGGAAGTACTACTAAACACCTTTCGAACTTTTGGCAACCTTAGAACTCTGACACTTTTATATAGAACGAAAAAACTATGAAGCTTAGGGGGAGGGGTAGAGAGCTCAGGAAGAATCTGAGCTTGAGATGGTTTGGAATGCTGGAGCAAGGCTTTTTTTATAGGCATCATGAGCCTCCAACAGTCACCTCTGATTTGAATAGTGCCATTAACTAGCCCATTAACTTGGTAGAGTAAATAGGTTGTTACAGGAATCCCACAATCAATTGGCTGACTATTACTTACATTTACTGGCCCGAATTTAAAATTACAATACCTGGATTTATTGAGATCCAATTTGAAGGATTTTATCAGTTCATTGATGAGGGCTTAAGAGAAGAGCTTTATAAGTTTTCAATAATTGAAGATACAGATAAAAAAATTGAATTTCACTTATTTGTGGAAAACTATCAATTAGTAGAACCATTGATAAACGAAAAAAATGTTGTATATGAATCACTCACCTATTTCTCAGAATTCTATGTATGTGCAGGATTAATTTGGAAAACAAATAGGAAAATGCGAAAGCAAACAATTTTGATTGGAACTATTCCTTTAATGAATTCTCTCCCAAATTTAAAATTTGAATTTTAAATTTGTGGTCACCTATCACAGGAAAGGTTCCAGATGTTGGGCATATCGGGCTCTGACCTAGTAGGTTTTGCACTTCTTTTTGTACTTGAGAGTTTGAAATTGCTTCAACAGGTCCTACCTAGTTCCAAAAGATAAGGCCCAGAAACCTGGAATAATTCTCATAAATCCACAAGCCCGCAACCCAACATAGGACAAGACAAAGCACGTGCGTCCAACTTGAACCCCTCCAGCTTCCTCTGACCCTATTTTGTCTTACTTGCAAGTTTACTTGTCCCGATGCATCCCGAAGTGGCTGAAGTGCTAGAGAAGGTCGAGCCAGAGAGAAAGGGAGAGAGGCAGGGGGAGAGGGAGAGGGGGAGAGAGAGAAAATTTGTGTGGCCGTTGCGGTCTTGATTTCATTAGGAAGGAAGACAAATGATTTTTTTAGATGATTTTTTTAAAAATTTATATAACTATACCTAGGTTTTTTGGGGCTCAATTAAAATTTTGTTTTCTTTTCAGACAAAGTACTTTTATTTTTATAAGAAATAAAATTTTAATTAGTGACGTAGAATTGAAGTAGAATCTGTTGCATCTTCAAACATTTCTAGCGAGAAAGGATTTTGATCTTTTTTTTTGCTTGTTTTATTGTTAATACTACTCAGTTCGTTAATTTAGTTTTGGGGAGGAAAGACAATTATACAATTTTTGGTACGGATGATGGAAATCTTTGTTATTATATATTGATCCTTCTCCCATCTACGGTCAAATTATTCTCTAAAATAGTATAAAAGTATTATAGTTCTTATGACTTGGATATATTATTCATCAGATTCCTCAGCCAAAATTTCACCGCAATTTTCAATCACCTTTGCAATTGTTAATTCATAATGTAGTGATCAATTTTTTTATGATCAGAAGTTGAACACCCACCTCATCCTGTTGTCATCTTAATGCATACATATTCTAATTATCATGTATGGGTATATACTACTCTTCATTATTAGATGGCTAATGTCAGAGGTTGCATGGAAGAGTACAAATTATGATGTGCTATACCAATTTGAAATCTTTCTTTTACCATTTTGACCGTTCTTTTAAAGATAATGTAAAGAGTAAAGAGCTTAGTGGCGATCGATATGGCCTTTAAGCCACATCTGTTGAATAGTTCACCTATGCTGATTTGACCCATATGTATGAATAAGTGAACCAAATGAACATATTCGACAGTTATCAACGCGCAGTTGATGCAGTGGTGCCAGAGGCTGCACTTAGAAGGGCGAACTAAGGTTCGATTCCCCGCAACGGCGTTAGGAGAGGTTTAAAATCTTAACCTGGGACCTGCCTCGAACAAGATTAGTCGGCCCCGTTGAAGGTCCAGAAATGGGCTGGGCCGGATACTTGGGTATTCACATGAACATATTCAACAGTCTGATGTTCTGAGATGTGACTTATTACATGATCGGATCACAATACAGAGCCAAAACTTTCAATTACAGTCACAAATTTTATGCATCGAGCTAGGAAACTTTTCTCAAAAGAAAATGAGTCAAATCCATTTTCAAGACCTCCTATAATGTACCTTGATGTGTCATATATGTACCATAATCCCGGAAGCGGTACGGAGAAACTGAATTGATCTAATTAATGATGAAATTGAAATATCTGAACTTTGCGAACGAAATGACAAATTAAGTCTAACAAAGTTCGTCGTAAATATAAGTTGCTTATAGACCAAAATATTAATAATAAATATTTATATACAACAAATTAATCAAATAATTAGAAAATGTTAATCAACGACCTCGTTGTTAATATAGATTAATAACAAAATCTTCTGAACTATTCTAGTGAACGTGGCTCCGCACTGTTCTTACCTGTTGTAATGTTAATTTGTCCTGTGCGTTTGGACTTGCTGGGGGTGTGCGACTTCCCTTTGCAATCCACGTATAGAAAAAAACAGACGTTCATTTTCATAAGAAATTTACCATATTGGAATCTTGACGTGCCGATGACTGGTTTTGGACATTTCAATTACTTGGTAGTTACTGACCAGTTGATGCATTACCGCGTATGACGCACGTAATGCCGATAGAATTGGTATTTTTTGTGTGTATCTCGTTGCTATATTTATGATAAATTTGGAGTCGAGTATTGTTAACACATATAACGAATTTCTAACGATAAACTATGAACTCTACTTCACCCATCATCATTCCTAAACCAACCGGCATTTCTATTCTCACTAGGTGAAGAGAAACGAAAAGGATGATGCAAGAGAATTGCTAGAAAGGTTAAAAGATTGAAGCAAGAAAAAGACGAATGTCACGACAAACAAAATTTCACCATCAGCCAAAATTTTGGCTTCCCGGACAAAACATGACTTGCTTCTCTCGACGCATAATTACTTCACGCTAAGTGGCTTCATTATTTTATAGGCAAAACGAGTACTTTGGCCTCCACATTTTTGGATAGTCGAATATTCGACATGCATGAAAATCAATCTCTTACCTCGCTTTCTTCTTGCATAGACTCGATCGCCGTTGGTCAACTATTACACACCACCCTTCCAATAAGTAGAGACCAACCTGAGATAGAATTAATATCAAAGCACATTAAAAATTTATCATAAATCTCACTAGAGAACCTTACATAGCAACAAGATTTTCAGCTCCATGGAGATCATACTTCTCAAGTCATTCTTCCAGTTGATTGCCATCTTCATCTTCTTCCCAGTGTGTAACCTTACCGTCTTTTCCAACCCCGAAGAACAAAGCACGAACATCAACTGGCCGGAGATGATAATCCAGTTGTGCTTCGCATCGGCCATGGAGATATGCATTTTGCAGGTCCAAGTCGGAGACCTCCAGCTTCCTCTGGCTCTAAGATTGGTCTCGGTTACCAACTTCTTCGCTTTTGTCTCGACCTTGCTTGCGGAATTTATTGCACGGAGACATCCTGTTGGGGCCGACGTGCTAGAGAAAGCCGCCATTTTCTTCTTCGTCACGACCTTCTTCCTCTCTGTTACTGTCTCATTCCCATTAAGCCTCAAGTGCATTGCTTGGTTCATATACATTGGTTCAATGGCTGCAATCTTTCTGGACAGTGGCTCACCGACCTCGGCTAATTGGTTCGAGGTTCACAGGAGGAGGGGCATGTTCGATTCGTTTGTAAAGTATGGTCCCCCTCCCTCTTAATCTCGTGACCATGATTTTGTATTTATAGGGAGAAACCATGGAGTGCATAAGGTACTACGAAAAGATGCATAAGGTACTACGAAAAGATAGTCGCAACATACACATATAAAACAATAGTTGGTGGAGTGCAGCGGGTATACGAAATTGAGTTGATACATATGTAACAAGTAATATGATATTTATCGTAATATTTTTTTTACGAAGATGTGCACTTGCAATGAATTGAACCTTCAACATTGGTGAAGTTATGAATGCTTTGTAATATTAGGTTAAATGTATTTTGGTTATTTTGCCGTACTACATATACAAAACACTTGAATTTTTATTATTTTCAGTAAAGATAAAATTGGAAAGTGACAAGTCAAAGAGAACCCATCTAATCTTAGATCGAACTTACAATTGGGTTATGGAAAGGAGCTATCTCCTTGAGGTCACAGCAATATAAGCCCGTCCACGGTCCATCCCATCGGGATCTGAACTCACAATTGTTGTAGCAATTATTCCAGAGTTAAGTCTGCTCCAGCCAGAGTACTCCCACAAATAAATTTCACCTCATCTTCTACTGCGTCAGCGTCAAAAAACACTTCTAATATTTGATAAGTTGGACTATTGCTAATCCAGTTGAACTACATACTCAAAACAAAATTTTCAATATATAACAAATTATTGGGATAAACTTTGTTTAAGAGAAACAAAGTCCAAAATTTTTTAAAGTTTTGAATTTAAAGTATAATTATCTAAATTTCAATATATAACAATTTCTCAAAATTTCTAAGCTGGTACTAAATTTTATCACTGGGATCCGTTTCAGGACCTCCTACAATATACCTTGACGTTTCATACGTACCTTCCTCCCAACATGGGAGTGGTAGAATTCGGATTCTAATTTTGCAAAAGAAAGATAGAAATCTACCGACTGAGAACAACAAAAGAAGGAAAAAAAATTAAATGCAACTGTCTGCTGATATCTTAGACGCCCTCTTTAATAACGAGAAATTTAGATAGATGGATAATCTGTATATGTCAATCCATTCCATTCATCCGCTTGTTCCAGACATTGGACGATGATTATTTTACGTCCTGTCTGGGATGGAGGAATAACGTCACAGTAGACATCACTCGGCCGTTTATCCGTTAAGCACAATGGCAGCGATGTTCATAACTAGAAAACAATGTCGTTAACGTAAAACCTGATTGACCGACTGGTAATAGTATTGTTATAATTTAATTAGAGTTCGAATTCGAATTCTTGTGAATCACAAGAATGCTACACCTTCCAATAATTAGTCATCCTAATAGGCTAGTTCGTGTAAAACCCAGATGTCCTCTTCTTGTTACTGATGATCGCTAATTCTGGAAGAAGCCCAATTCGACAACTCCCATGGACAGGATTTGTCTAACTGCAGGCGCAGAGTTGTCTTATTTTACGGTCGATACTTTTTCATGTACCTTCTGTCCTAGACATGCAAGAAGACTGAAGCTCATACTTCGCAGAGTTGTCCTAATGGCGCTCATGCTTGCATCACAAGTTTTTCTCCCAGTTGATTGTCATTTTCATCTTCTTCCCGCCTTCTCTACCAGCCGCCCGGCCCCGGAAGAACAAAGCACGAGCATCAACTGGCCAGAGATGATAGCACGGCTGTGTTTCGCAAGAGTCATGTAGATATGCATTATTTTGCAGGTCCAAACCAGGCCGTCCCAGCTATCTCTAACTCTGAGGTTGGTCTCCATTACCATCTTCGTCCCTTTTGTGTTGACATTATTATACATCTTTTCGGGGCAGACATTCTAGAGAAAGCTGCAATTTTCTTCTTCCTGCAACCTTCTTCCTCTCTGTTACAATCCTCTTCCCGCTATGCTGTAAGTTCATCGCTTGGTCCACGTATGTCAGCCTGTAGCACTCTTTCCGGACTATTGCTCACCACATCCTACATCGCCTATTTCGATGGAGCTTCATTGGTGTGGCGGTCCCCCTCCCTCTTTAGTTCTGTGCTTGTATATATGTAACATTGGTATCATGGAGACGGCCAACTACATAGATCAGTCTATTAGAAATGTGCAATAGGAACTACAAAAAGTGAGTCCTGATTTACTCAGCTATTAAAGGATAGTCGGTCGGAGTTCAGTGGGTATACAAAATTGAATTGATATAGCTGTAATATGCTATTTACAGGAATATATATGCAACGCACTTAGAACTTGGTTCAATGGTGACTTTTAACTTGTCGTAGGCAGGCAGAAGAGAAACCGGTACTTGACTAATCAGAGAGAACCCAGATAATCTTTGATCAATCTTACAATTGGGTTAGAGAAAGAAGCCCCTTCAAGACTCTGGAATATAAGCCCGTCCATCCGGGCCTGAACTCCATCGGCAATGGACAACTCTTGTAGCAATTCCTTCAGAGTTCTGTCTGCTCCAGCCAGAGAACTCCCTGCGCTGCTTAAGATCTCCGGTAACGAGGGAGAAGGTCTTGACAGCTCTACAAGGGTTACCTGGCAGATGCAAATAAACACGCTCACAAAATCTCATCAGACGACAGAACATCCAGTGATCCTCAGAAAAAATATTGAATGGGCGTGTGAGTCTGCGATGCACACATCATAACTACAATGAGAAGAAAAATTACAACGAAGCAGGTTTCCAAATCAGTTCTCCTGTTCCAAACACATCTCTAAACAATAATAGCCTTTTGGCGTCAACTCTTTCTTACATAGTGTGACAACTGGAAATTCCACAGATAAAAGGACCACTCTAGGTCGCGCAGATGAAAAGGACCAATGGATGCAATGCTAATGGAGGCAGTAGAGACAGCAACCAAAACTAACCTTTCTGTCCGCAGGGATATTTGCTTTCTGTCTTGCTATTGCAATTGCCCGAGAAAACCCACCAATTGCATCGACCAAACCCCTCGAAGCTGCATCTTTACCAGTCCACACTCTACCTTGAGCAACCTCCTCCATCTTATCCACCTGTCAAGAAGAGTAATAAGCTCCCAGGCCATTCTTTAACTCCCTCTGATTCCTGGGAAATTTATAATTACAAATTACAATAATAACTATGGAATAGTGAAATATACAGGCATTGATCTTGAAAATGCTGCCTTGTCTCGAAACAGCTTGTATGCATTTTGAGCTGATTCAGCAAAAAGTTCAGCTTCATCTGGCCTGGAAAAGATGCGCTTGTTATGTTTTCTGTCTGCTAGAAAAACTTGTGGAAATACAAACAGAAAAAGCGAGGAATTTCAATAAAGCGAAAATCTAAAGGAAGAAAAATAGGAAGTAGGTAAGAATCAAAAGCTGCACCAGGCGCCATTAAAGGACAACATCTGAGTTGAGATACTTATCAGTCAACAGATTTTCTATTTTTGCCATGAGATTCCATTAATTTGGTCGACCGACTGTAATACAGGCATTGCAGCAGTTTGCTCACCTCAAGGGTCGATTTTCAGCAGCAAGGAGCTCAGCATATTTACCCCTTGAGATGATCTCCTTGTTGAACCCAATCTTTTCATATAGTTTTCCCAAGTTGAACTTCCCTAAAAATAGAAGTGTTGATGACTTTTATGAAATAAAAACCTCAAAAATTCATTAGCCAGCAACTTCATGGAGGTTTAAACTTTTCCTTTCCGCTTGCAAGTCAATTATGAAAAAAAAAAGGGAAATCTCATCATCTGCAACACCTCATGGCAAGTGGAACAGAACCAAAGGAGATATTTTATAAGACCTGGGGATGTACAACAGTTATCTAAACGTTGGTTAATTGACACACTGGACCTACTTCAACTTCTTCTTTCACCCATGGTTTTGAGATCCCAAAGATAATTAACCTGTAACGACTCCAATAGAACCAGTCAAAGTCAAATTTTCTGCAACAATTGCGCCTGCAGCCATGGCCATGTAATAACCTCCACTAGCTGCCACATCAGACATAGAGGCAATCACGGGTTTTGATGCAGAAAGAAGTTTGATTTCCCTCCACATTCTGTTATCAACATATCAAAACAACTGAGTATCCGGATTGAGTGCGTAATTGTGAAGAATTGAGTTCATAATTATGTGAATGTAAGGAGCATTGTTTGAATATCACACTTGGTGAACAAAAATGAATACACATGAGCACTTACAAATCAGAAGCAAGGGCATCACCTCCAGGACTGTCAATCCTGATTATGACAGCTTTATACCTTTTAGATTCTGTGAAAACAGTTAGATTTAGGGCAGCTAGACAATAAAAATGAAAGGTGGCACAAGCAGGCACAAAGACAAAAAATTCAATGACTTCTGGATTATTTCACAGTTCAATGCACGAGTCCAAGTTTAGCTAGTCACAGTTCTAGTCCAACCATCAGTGGACTCAGAGACCACCTCTTTTGGGATGAAACGATGGAGCAACAACATCAAATACACAGATTCAAGAAAACAAACATACCTCTCACTGTACGGATTTTTTCAATGAATTGTTCCCCTACTATACCAGAACCAGGTAAACTCGTTGAACTTTTTACACGACTTATGCTGCCAGAAGCTCTTATTACTGCTATTAGGTCTTTCCCACCAGTTAAACCAAGAGTCCATTTTCTCACTTTTGAGTACTTCCTGCACAGCAAGCACCAGATTACTTAGAAGTTCCTGTAACTATCAGTAATACAGCTAAACTTTAGAGCTTGCTTAAGTTAAAAAAAAAACCCTAATGTAGGAAGATATTTCAGTATGTACAATGAAAGTTGAGTACTTGTAATCAACCATCCTAAGATTCTTATCCGTTTGAACTCCAAGTCTCTCTTTCAGCATTGAGATGACCTGCAGGATTGAAAAAATCCTCTCATAAAAAAAATGTCAACTCTAAGAGTACATCCCAAGTTGACAATATATATCGATAAGTGACATGGATAACAACCAAAGCGTGTAACCCAACAATAAATCATTTGAATGCAATTTTATTCCGCCATCTTTCATATGCTAATCTCAGCTTCTGACAAACCCGCAGAAATAGGTTACCTACCTCGTCGTCATATTTTATGTCGTTTATGAAACCCACTTCTTTCAGTCTCTCCACTTTATATACTCCCTCGTTAATGAAACTCTCAATATCTTCTCTCTTCTTTCCTGCACAGTAATTAAAGTGTCCATCAACACAGTCATGCTACAATTAGATAGCCAAATGCCATGAGAGATAGTGAACCTTTTGTAGTAGAAATTTCATCCAGCCAATTCCCATAAATATTGTCAAGCAAAGCAGTCAACATCTCACGATTTTCATCGGACAAAGTTTTACGCATCAGTTGGTCCCCAGCACTTTTGTACTTTCCAATTCTCTGGACTTCTGGCTCTATTCCTACTTTCTCAAAGACACCTGGAAAAAGAAAATGTGTTAGATCACATTAAAATTTGGCATTTTGTTCCACAGTACACAAACAACCAGCTAAAAGGCACCACAATTCCACTTAACAAATAACAACCAGTTGATCCTGTCATCTTTATCTCGATCTCTCCCCAATAACAAATGATGAGACTAAATGTTGCCAACAACAGAAGTCTAAGGAGGTGGACTCGAGAAAGATTGAAAAGATATATGTTTATTCAGGAGATAGCTGAAGAGCATAAGGATGCTTACCTTTCAGAAAAGATGCCTCAACAGTCAAGCCGTAGAAAGAGATATAAGCACTAGGAGGCGCGAATAGCTCGTCACAGACACAAGCAAGGTAGTACTCTTTTTCTCTACATGCAGGAATGTAACCAACAACAAATTTTCCTACAAATAACCTAAACAAGAGTCAGCACAACAACTCGAGAGATCTTCAAAGTAATTAACGTGTGATATTCATACATCTAGAGTACGAGACTCTGAAATTTGTTGCATCACCTGACTTCTTGAATCCTAGAATGTGCCTACGAATCTCCTCGACCTTGGCCCAGCCGCAGGTGAGGGACTCAATGTGGAGGTAGACCCCCGAAATCCGAGGATCGGAGGCAGCCTTAACGAAGTTCTCGCAGAGTTGAGGCAGGGACAGTCCCGGAGAGAAGCGGCTCTTAAGCTGATCAGGTATCTGCCAACTCAAAAGTTCCTTCTCAACTAACGGTTATAAAAAATTCTCAAAGCTTTTACGAAAAGGAAACTGAACAATAATCCGAGATAGGAACCTGGCCGCGAAGCTGGATGAAGAGGACGCTGCCTTTCCTGACGCGCTCCCAGGGGAAAGCGAAGAGCATCTTCAGCTTCACGACGAAGCTCCTCCACGCGCCGGGCTCCTCGAACTCGTACTCGCCGCTCGGGAACTCATCGCCGCTTACCCTAACCCCTCCGTTCTCCGCGGCGGGAGTTACAGAGGAGGAACCTTCGCCTTCTCTCTCCTCCTCCTCGGTTTCCGCTTCCGAGGCGGAGGACGAGGAATCGAACGCGCTCGGCACGAAGGCGTTTCGGCCGGGGCGGAGAACAGAGAGGGAGATGATGACGTGGCGGGTGGAGAAGGCTAGACGACGCCGTTCCGAAGGGAGGGAGGCGGTTGTAGTCGTACGGCGGTGGATTGGGGGGAGCTGGTAGGGAGAGGAGTTGTTGAGGAGAAGCAACTTCGCCATTGTGTTCTTTTCCCGTTTTTGGATTTTTTTAACTTATTTTGGATTTTTCCACTTCTTTTTCTTCCCCTCCTTGTACCGAGTGGGGGAATAGAGATTTTTCTTTTTTCTTTTTCTTTATTAACAGATGAGGATATTTTATTTTCCTATGATAAGGTAAAGTATCGGCCACGTCATCTCCCGCTTTTCTACTCTTCTGCTTTTCTTTTCGGTTCACGTGTCATCTATCTGGCAGCAAGAAGCCGGGAGATATTTCCCTATGACCGTTAAGACTTTAAAACCGTAATTTAGCGTTTATTTATTTTTATTTTGCAGCAAGAATTTTCGATTCCTAGTCATTTCTGATATATAAATAGACATGCTAAACAGTTTTTTATTTGAAAATATTTGGAATTTTTTCTTCGGATGGTAGTATGCGTTTACTGGGCTAAACCTTCCCTTATCTTATTCAGACAAATATGGGCCGAAACGTTTAAGAGGCCAAGTGTCTGCTGGGCTGGGCTGGGCTGGGCTGGGCTGGGCCATATAGAAGTGACAATTTTGAATTTTCATAGAACGATTTGGGCCTACTGTATTTGGTCATTCAGTTTGGGCCTTACTAAAGCTCGGCCCACACTATCATACTTTTTCGAGGTCTAGTTTGATTCTCGTACATCTAATTCTATTGAAGTGCCCAATTGTGTTTTTAACTTTTTTTCAATCGTCGATGCCATTAAAGTAAAAAGTACAATAGTATATATTGAAGTAATACTTTCGTGTATGAAATTCTTGCTCAGTCGCAGATCAGGAGACATAGATATATGGCGGTAGATATAATTATTTCGAGTATAAAAAGACAATAATATACTTTATTAGTCTAAATTTCCATAATTTAGAAAGCTTGCATGTTATTGTCGGCGACTCTTCTTGGTCGGCTGCTTCACTCTTACGTCTGCCAACAAAAAACAAATAAAAATAACTTGTCACATGCAAGAATCGAACGTTAACTTCATGCATAAAAATCAACACACTGTAGAAATTGTTAATCCTGTGACCATTGTGTTCAGATTGGACTTACCGCATTTCAGTTAGGACAGGTGAGAGGAGGGACATTGCAGGTGGAAGGGAGGCGAGAAGCAATTGCCAAGGTGTTGCAGAAGCACTCACTGTTCACCGATCGGAGGGCATTGCAGCAGTCGGCACTCGGGGCGGCTCCCATGGCACCGGGCATCACGAACGGCACGCAGGTGTTGAGGCTGCTCATCTGAGCCGAGCAGTCCTGGGAGTGGCCCAGATGGGTCAGTGAAACCACCACAAGGATCAGCATTGCACTCTTGAGGAAAGCCATACTGAGCAGTATAGTGGTGTTTTCTTTTCTCGGATTGCTTCGTTTTTATGTTTTTGTGTTTTCTTGCGTTGATGTTGTGGCTCGGGGGCTTGAATTTATACAGTTGGTGGCTTGGAGATGGGTTGAGGTTGGTTTAATGCGTGAGTCACCTAAAGCGCGGGAGTTTAGCTCATTGGAAGAGTGTGTGTCTTTAGTACTGCGTATGAGTAGGTTGAGGTTGTAACTCGTGTGCTTTCTTTCCCATCGACTAGATGGGATTCGTTCGTTCGCTCGCTATGCCGCGGAGGCTGATTTATTGTTCGGAGGATTCTTTTGGGTCTAGATGTATTGATTTTAACATTAAAATCTCGTATTCGATCCATCTCACTATTCTAAAATTTCACAACTCTTGTTCCATGGCAAGTTTGAGGAGGTGTGTTGAGAATTTCACGTTCATTGAACAAAATAACTCAACGTTATCAGTAAAAAGTCATACAAGCACTGCAACAGCAGCATTATCATTAAGGGATTGGAATACAAAATGATGTACAATTCATACACCAAGCCGAACACAAAAATGCACTATTTCATCATGCACAAATATTTATTCTCATTGATACAGAATACAATAGTATTCGTACATTAGCCCGTCTTCTGGTCGGATCAAATGGTTGCTGAACAATGTGTTCGTGTTTTTTTCTGTTGGGGTCAGTTTTTTCTCTTCGCCTGAACAGCATTTTGCGGCTGATTACGTGTGCTTCGTATGCATCTTTGCGCAACCTGAAAATAATCCAACAAACTGAGATGTGGTCAGAAGTTCTTGGTTACGAGGTGGTCCCATTCTGTTGTGTAGGAGCAGGAGACGTCCAGTAAGTCTTAACAGCAAACAGAAGCTTCTCCCTCTGATAAGGCCCATCCTCATGATCGACAATTCGGCTTTCCCACTTCAACGCGTCGGCTATCTTCTTGATCTTTACCAAGACATCCACATCGTCTCTGCATATTACGCTTCCCTCGGGCCTCAAAACCCTGTCCATCTCAAGCAAGATATCTTCCATGTCACACCTGTCTTGGTAGAGACTAAATATCGAATCGGCATGAATCAGGTCGTAAGTTCTCGGATATGTAGACATTGCTTCACACCTAAACAAAGGACAAGAAACAGATCAAAGAGGTAACTAGCAACAACAACCTGAAAGACTTGAAATCAAGGACTAATTACCAATCTTGGTATGCCCCGATCAATCCGCGTTCGTAGATGACTCCGAGCGTATTGACTTCGGCTTGGATGGGAACCACGTTCATCACCCAAACGGGAAGATTGGCGAGCGAAGCGGCGAATCCACCCAGATGTGCATTCATATCCAAAACGTTTCGGAACTTTCCCGGCTGTCTTAACTGGCTGTTCACTGCCTTGTAATGAGACACCCTTTTGTTCCAGAGTTCTACATCTTTCTTGAAAGTTGCATCAGTAACACCTTCCAGTGTTGCCCTACTAATCCTCGGGGGGACAGCATTCAGTCTCTCGGGCCAATTCGCCAGCGATCCACCTGCGACTTCTTCATTGTTCGAAACATCAGGCAGTCGAGTCAAGCAGTTCTCCATTTTGGTGTACCAAGCTTTATCAGGGTCCTGGTCCTTAGGACACAGAGGCGGCTTCTGCCCGAATTTCTTCTCGGCCTCGCACTCCAAATGGTTCAATGGTTTCTGCCAAATTGCAATATCATCCTTCTCTATGAACTTCTTCCAACACAGGCTGCTTGTCAAGTTCTCGAGCCTGCTCTGCTCATCACTCAAATCGTCTTGTGTTCGATTCCAACCATTCCATCTCGCCTTCCAGTTGATTGGAGGGCCAGCCAGGATCCAGAACCCACCCGGCCTAAGGACTCGATCAACTTCCATCAAGTATAACCCGTCTGTTTCAAAACAGACATCATTAGGAGAACCACCGTTAAACAAGGGACTGATACAAGAGATTGTGCAGATGTATACCATAATTGTTCCAAGGAATGAGGCAACGAGAGCAATGCGCCACGTCGAAAGCTCGGGATGGGTACGGGAGCCGCATGGTGGCTAAGATCCCGAGCATGGCTGGAACTCCACGCTCCAGGGCGAACTGTACTTGTGCTTCATGAGAATCTTTTGGTGCAAACGACATTGTTAGTATGTCCCTGGACAGAAGATAAGCCCCCCAGCTTGCAACCTGCGCAAGGTGAACCGAAAATTTGACATTGTCAACTAAGAAAATGGTTCAAAAAGTTCAGAAACAACAAAAATACTTAATAATTATTTAAATCAAGGGGTTAATAATAATAATTAAACAAGTCAGCTCAGCGTTTGATGCGAGATGCCAACTTCCAAGTTTAATCAACATCAAGACAGTATTATTTCTCCCATATATTTGTCATGGACTTTGGGTCCCCACAGGAAACTTACAAGCTTAGAGAAAGCGACTGGACCATTTCTAAATAATTGAACGAACTTTATTTTGAAATGGAATAATTGAAGGAGGTTGAAAATCAGAACTTCGGTGCACATCAACAGACTGGTAAAGTAATTCTACGATGGCAATATTATGAATATTGATATTAAAGTAAAACGTATGAGATATAAAATTAATCGTGTAAGGACATAACATGAAATTTTACCATCGAATATAAAGTGGGTATGTTTGTGAAAGGTGTGGTTGATTAATAAGAAATTAAGAGTGTGTTTATTGTTTGTCTATAAATTAAGATGGTGTTTTAGTTGGAAATAGATAAATCAACCGGAGAATCAAATAGATAGACCAATTATTAATCATATACGGATCTTATGTAGCTGTTTCTACCACAAGGAACCTATAATTTATTTGAAGATAAAATTATATTACTCCAAAGAGAGCTATATGATGAATACTAGTAGTACAATACATAATACATCTAACAAATTCATGAGTCATTCTTCTAAACATTTTATATAAATGAATCGCCTTTGATAAATAGCACAACTATGTAAATTAACCAAGCATTATCTTAGGTTAACTTAGACATTTAAATTTGAGCCTTAAAATAGAGTTGATTCAATCAGCTGATGAAATAGTGGGTTGGATTAATCATTTTACTCGACGAGCCGAGTACGTGCGATCCACGACGGAAAAAAAAGAAAGAAGAAAAAGACAAATAAACGTGGGAGATGGCTCCTCCAAATATACAAAAAGTCAAATAATCATTTATATATGATGCCATGTCCTTATTATAGCCGATGTTCCCTCGAGATTCCCCTGCAATCTACTGACACAAATGGAGTCCGCACTCGAAAAAAAAAACAGAATCTTTTTCTCCAATTTCCAATGTGAACATAAAAACACTGTAAGAAATCGTTTTATCATTTCGAGGTAAAGAAAGTAAACAACAAATTGATTTTACTAAATTATGAAATAAATATAGTTTGGTATTTCATACATTTAGAATAAATCTTACTAATTTAATTTCTCTGCGTTGGGTAATATCAAATCCAAATGTTGTTGCGTGTTAGTGATTCCAATAAAATATACAAAGGTTAAAAAGTTCTTTGGACCCTAACCGACCTACGAGAAGAAAAAGATTGTTACACAAATCTAGACTCGTACCTACAAGTTACTAAAATACCCACCCAATCAAAATTCAAAACTGCCCACCAAATTTAAAAGAGATTCACGGACATTATTTCTGGTCAACAACTAGTTAAGTTTCCATTAGGAAAAGGGAAAGACATCGGCGTCCTCCATAAAATTGGCAAAATTCACGGACACCATTAATTTTCGTATACAACTTGAAATGAATAAGACATGCATTATTCAAGACAAATCATACTATTGACTCTATCTTAGTTCATGTCAACACTTACTAATATAATTCAAGAGTACTCTAATCCTTTTTAGATAAGATTTACTTGTTGTTTAGATTTACAAACAATGCATCAATTAATGATGCTTTTGGTACTACTTTTGTACAATGTATTTAGATTGTGCTTATTATAATTTTAGAAAAAAACTTCAGTTTAATATCATAAAACTTGAAATGCATCAATTGAGTTAAAAATTATATTTGCACCCACAAAGTTGCTAACCGACCTACCCAACCAAAATTCAGAATTGCCCACCAAAATTAAAAAGTGATCCGAGACATTAATTTTGGTCAACAACTAGTTAAGTTTCCATTAGAAAAAGGGAAAGACGTCTGGCATCTTCCATAAAATTGACAAAAATTCCCGTCCACCATTAATTTCACTATACAGCTTCAAATGAGTAAGACAGGCATTATTAATGACGAAGCATATTTTTACATTAATTTTTTTTATTTTTGTTAACTAATTCAAAGTCGAGAGACACTCAATCTTTTTTAATTAAGATTTACTTATCATAAATTAACTAGCGCATTACAGACAATAAATCAAAAAAAATGTGGTGATTTTGGTAATACTTTTGGAAAATGTATGATTTATCATAATTTTTGTTTAAAAAAAACTCTACTTTACTAGTTCATGCATAAAACAGAATTTTCTGAGTACCAGAAAAATATCAATTGGGTTAAACTTTTTTAAATTACACTAAGAAACCCGAACAACCTGACCGTGCACGACCAGTGGGTCAGCCACATCACATTTTGTTAATATATTTAGATCTAACATAGTTTTCAATATGATAAGGTTGGTATTCAACGTACAATAATTACCCTTTAAAATATTTTATTGGAGTTTTTAAAATCAATAAGAAAAGTACGTACCCCGCATCCGGTATCAACGGCGGTCCTAATAGAACCATCCCGGAGGTTGAGGAGGGCGGCGATGTCATCGATGTAGGCGTCGGCGCCGTTGGGAAACGTCGTGCCGCCGCCGGGGAAGGAGAACGTGTCCCCCTCGTAGCTGATCCAGTGCTGCTCGGCTTTGGCCACCGTCAGGTGCTTGTGCGGCACGTTGGCGTACCACGCCCTGTCCCTGCTCGCCGGCCACTCGAACGGCTTCCGGTACCCGTACGGCGCCGGGATACGGCACCGGAGCACCTCTTCCCGCGCGGGGCAGTGCCGCTCCTTACGCGCTAGCCTCGCGCGTGGGAACCTCCGCGACCGCTTCAGGTCCTCGCAAGGGGTATACTCCGTGTACCGGGCGTCGCAGGGCGGAAGCTCCCGGTGGGCCCCTCCACCGCCTCCGTCGGGCCGCAACACCGCATCGTCCGCCACGTGGTGGGGCGCAAAATCTAACGGCGCGGCGTCGTCCTTAGATTTTCAAAACGTATAATATAATCAGATGATTTTAATAAAATACAAAAGTTCATATAATTCAAGTGGTAAAAATACCTGTTTTGGAAGGATGTTGGGGGAAAGGGTGTTGGTGTTATTGCATGGGAGAGAGGGGGTAGAATCGGTATTTCCGATCGGGTTGGGAGATTGTCGGACGCCGAAGAGGTAAGAGAAGGTGCAGAGGAAGAGGAGGAGGACCGAAGTGTAGATGTTAGTTTTAATTAAATTGGGGATTCGCATTATTTTTCTTTGGATCCGGAAGAGAGAGAGATAAGAGAGGTGAGAAAGAGGTAGCGTAGAGAGAGACTTTTGGTGAGGGGTTTTGGGTTTGGGACTTTGTCGGATAGATTGGAAAAGGACCACCGGATCTTTTGATTTTTATTTCTAAATGGTTTCGAATTCAAGTTTTAAATAAAAGAACCGAAGGAGAGGTGAAAATTTGTGAAAGAAGAGAGAGGTAGCGTAGAGGGACTTTTGTGGGGTATTTGGGTTTAGGACTTGTTGGCACCGGAAAAACTATATCTTACGGGATCCTACTGGCTTTTTTAGGAATTCAAGTTGGCAAAATTTAACAATTCGAAAAAAGTGTGATTTGGTAATTAGCAAGATGATTAGAATTTACCAAAAACTTTTTTTTTATGGAATTTATCTTCTTTCTCTCAAGTTTGATCGTGGTCAAACTACAGTCACCTATTATGGGAGGACGGCCATATATTTACTAGGCGAGAAGTGGCCAGCGACCTTTTTCTTTTTTGGTCCCATCAATTGGATCACAGCCCAGAACTAAACCTGGATATTTTTCTACAAAACACGGCTGGCGTTTTAGTTATCAGTCAATTTTGATCACCGGTTTAATCGTTTGGACAGTTGACCCAGACAAAATCCAAAATTAAATTTCTCTGACAACTTTCATTAGTTTTAGTGATTGAAATTTATTCTAATGCCTGTAAATAATGAATTTTATGTTAAAAATTATATTATATTATACTCAATATTTTAATACCGAATTTAATTAATTAAAAATGATAATATATTAATAATTACTCAATATTTTAATACCAAATATAATTTATTATAACGTATGGACGATGCGAATTGGCCAGTTACTTCTATCTTTTCTTTATTAAATTCGGATTTGTGATACGCATTCATTGGGCCGTGTTGAAACGAATTCGGCAGGGATGGGCCGGGCTTGATTTAAC
Organism: Hypericum perforatum; assembly: GCA_012979155.1. NCBI lineage: Eukaryota > Viridiplantae > Streptophyta > Magnoliopsida > Malpighiales > Hypericaceae > Hypericum > Hypericum perforatum. The sequence continues at coordinate 37,573 of SOPF01026213.1, forward strand.
AAATGGGAGAAATTCGTCACCGTCGCGCCTTCTTTGACCAAGGTGGGTTTAAACGGAAGTGAAGAAAATAACAAATATAATCGAACCGCCATGATATTATATCAGAAATATTGTGTTTGATTCAAAATTTAATTTGATTAATTTTTAATACTTATAAAATAAATTATCTACACATATAGCTATCAATATTTACTAATTAATAAATATTTATATCAAGTGGTCAGAATATTATTATAAGTTAGATGTATGAAAAAAAATTAGCAGTGTGCTAATTAGTAATTTCTCCTCGTATACAACTCATGAATTTTTTTCTCGAAGAAATTCATTCATCATAAAATTTCAGGATGTAGGTCATCCGAGAAAATATTCTCTGTCAAGTGTTAGCACGAAACTGTACGTAAATAGGCGTTTTTGGTTTTACACGACATTGAGTAAGAGGATGCAGTGTTGTACAAAAATGGGTGTTTGGAAGTGGTACTCTTCTGCCAGTATTCAACCCCCAACCTCATTTTTCCTAAATAACCAAAACCAACACTTACCCGTAAGAGATCGAGGTCCGCAGGTCAGGGTTCGCCAAGTAACAAAGCTCAGAACGACATTGGCTGTGGGCGACGGCAACGGCGTGTGTGGATGATATGCTCCTTTGACTGGGTGATTTTTTTTTATTATTATATGGGGAGGCGATGATTCCAAAGAGGTTGATGAATTTATCCGGTTTTACAGTAAATTACAAATATACATTTATTATTAACAATTTAAAACACTGAGTTGGGCCTAGCCGAGTGGTTAGACCTAAATGACACCCAAAACCCCTAGCCCTGCAGTTTTGTGCGACTTTGCAAAAAAATGCTCAATCCCACACGGTTTGCACAGAATCGCACAATCCCATGTTGTTTCATACAAACATGCACAAAATTTCTCCCTCCCACGCAATTTTGTGCATCGTCATCTCGTGCCACAGTTTTCTGTAAAACTACAATGCTTCACAACGTGCGATTTCATACCAATTCAGAATAAAAAATATTTTCTCCAAGAATTCCGTCCTATATATTTCAATTCAACGGACCTCCTGTAAAAAAAAAAAAAAAACTCACAACTCAGACTCCTAAGAAAACTTATATTCTCCACTAGGAAGTGACATTTGTCTGATCGGGTTGTTTATCTGACGAGTACTATTAACAAAAAGGGAAGGGTGCACGAATATTGATGACCATTGCGAAGTGCTACCGAAGAAAAGAATTTTAGAAACTTTGGTATATAGGCTTTTACATATAAAATTTGTTGGCAAGGAACAGAATTGCATCTTGCTTTTATTAGTTCTGGTTTGCTTTGTTCTCCTTAAAGAAAGAATCCGATAAAAAAAAGGGAAAGTGAGAAAAATATTGACTATAATAGTTAAAATTTTATCAAATGATAATTTTATAGAATGACATAAGTTTACTTTCTCCCTATTAACTTTTATTAGAATATCAAATATTAGCATTCCATATGGTAGCAGGAAAGGAGATTACGCAAGAGTTTTTACTTTGAAAATTTCAAAATTTACGAATGCCTATAGTGGTTCCATTAAGCTACCCTAGCATAAATGGAATTTCTCCATTTGAACCAATATGGAGAAAGTTATGACCATTTTATTACACCAAGGTCAGGCTGCCCGAATTTATCCAATCACACCTTCAAATACTTCAAATCACATATACAATGTAACTATCTCGATACGATGCATTCCGACTAACCATTCTTTCTGAATATAATAATTCTTTCCCTCTTAGCCATTTTAGAATCACTCGACATATCTGTCATGTCCTCATGTACCAACAAATCAGGGTTAGACATATTAAGGAATGAAAAGTCTGACTACCAGATTGTATAAAAATCAAAGGAAGAGTGCCATTCTTGAGCTGCTTGCTTGAGAAGAAATCTGACTTAACCCTATATTTTGTCTAACATTTCTAAGCAGAGTTCATGTAATTAATCCCCAAAGGTCATGTAGTGCTGACAGACCATGCTCTTAAAAATTTAAGAAGTCCAGATAAAAAAATGCATCTAAAAATTTAAGAGTTCTTGATGCAAAGATTTTGAAGAAAAGTAATTATATCATGATATTATTGAGGATTTTAATTGCCCAATTAAGAAAAAAGGCGCAAAACATTAGACGCAAAACTATATACTTGAGATCAAATAGGGCGAAAAGAATAGAAGAGAAAAGGATCAGGAAATGTCTGGTTCAAGATTGTAAACACTAAATAGAAGACAAACAAGCTTTACAAAAGCAAAAAAAAACATAAAATAGACGAAAACCATTCAGCACCTAAAGAATCATATCCCAATTGTCGTATTGGCTTGTATGAAGATGAATAAACTACTTAGTAAACACGTGCTCCATGCTCCCACGAATTACACTTCGAAAGTTTTAGTATGATGACAATATATAATAGATTATTAGTAACTAATAGCAACTATAATTACGCATTATATTATTGAGATTTCAATATCATATATTTATGATGTTGGACTTGGGCCCAGAAAAAGAGAGGAGGAGGTGGGATTAACCTCTCCACGTGTCACCTCCATGCTTTGTATGGCAAAGCAAGCTGGAGGGATTTTTCCTATAAATAGGGATTACTCTGGGACCAAAAGGGTAATTTTTCGCCACTTACATCCACACCAAACTCTGAAAGTTACGCGAATTACGATTCAGTCCCTGTAGTCTTAGAATTTGCGATCTGATGCCATTCGTGGAAATCCGTTCATGTATCCGATCCGTTCGTGATCGTGAACCGACCGGTAGCAAGACCTCGTCGTCAACGGTCCTTCGGAAACATGCTACAACAAGTAGGCCATGTTTTTATTAACGTATTTGTTCGTTAATTGTACGAAGGTTTAACGCGCGATTATGCGTTAATCGCGCACTAATTCCTTCAATTGGTATCAGAGCAAGCTTAGGTATTGTTCTGGTTGTTGTATGATTTTTGGAATCAAGTTTAATTGTGATTATTTGATCCAAAAATCGTGTTTTATGTTGATTTTGGTAAAAATTACATTCTGTTTCCCTTAATTATAATTAGATTTATAACCTAGGGACTGAATTGAAATTTGCCTTCCGCACGGATAAAGGATTTGTCCTTTTTCCCGCATGCGCAAGAACTTTGGTACTGAATTGAAGTTTGTTTTTCGCAGTCCTCGGACCGCGAACGCGCGAACTTCTAAAATTGGCGATTTTCCCCCAAATCCATCTCTCAATCAATCGGGCTGATTCCAGCTGTTGTGGTACCTGCAAAAGATCGGATTCGACTCTACGACGAGTCCTTGACGATATGTCGTCGCGTTTTTGTTGATTTTGGTCGCCGGAGTTGTGTTTTCGACGATGTTGAAAATCCGGATGTCGGAGGAGAGAACTCCACGGTGAAGCCAAACCGCGGGGAGACGGACTATGAGGATGGTACCACCGTGTTTGGGATTCGACGGCGAGTCGATCCCGACCGGTTTCGGCCTCTGAATCGCCGCTGTGACGAAGCGGTGGTAGAGGGTGGTCGTCGGTTTCCTTTTGGCTTTGGGGAGAGAGAAAACGAGAGAGAGAGAGGAAAGGGGAGAAGAAATGGTAGGGGCAAAGTTGTAATTTTGTGATTTTCACAAATATTTTATACCCCGGGTCGATTTTTAATTGAACCGATCGTATTGGACTAGTTTAATAATTCGACTAACCTGATTTTGGTCAATTTTGACTCTGAGTCAAAATTGGTTTTTAGATGGATTTTTTTTGGTATTTTGGTTGAATAAAATTTGTTTTTATTCAATTAAAATTTTGAAAATTATAGATTAATTTCTAAATTAAGTTTTTAGAGTTATTTTAATAATTTTAACAACTTGAATATATTTTAGATAGTTTTAGAATATATTTTTGAACTCTCCAAAATTAGATTTTGTATTTAATTTTGGATATTAAATTGACTAAATTGTTTATAAGTTAAACATAAGTTATTTAATATTGAAAAATATGTATATTTTTTAATTAAGTTTAATTTTGAATCTTATGGAATTCAAAATTGAATTGAGTCTTATTGAATAAAATTAGATTTTATTCAATTACATAAAAGATTTTAAGTCTATCTTTTATTTAGGTTTGGTTTAGAAAATTATTAAGATAATTTTCGACAAACCTAATTTTTTCGGATAAGTCCGGAAAAATATTTTTTGAGGTACGTGTACCGATAAAAATATATGAAAAAACATGACTTATTGGTTACGTATTATAGCTCGATTGTGAACAAATTCTTAGTATAAGACATTATCGTTTTTTGATCGAAAATTAAGTTTTTTGATCACAGCTTGGGAAAAATACGGGTATTTATCCTGAGACTTTTGCATTGTGTTGCAAGTTTACGATGATATCTTTTTGAGAATATTCCTGAGTGCTTTACGTTTAGCACGTGTTGTGATTAGACGCAACACAAGTGACTAGATATTGATGTGTCATATCTGGTTATAGGAATATAAGAATTGCATGAAGTTAATGAAAGTAAACTTGACTTCTGTTCACAATAGGATACGTATGTGTGTCTGAGCTGGAGGTAATGATTGTAGAAGAGTATTGGCGCAAAAATGTTCAAACATCTTCCAGTGTTGACGAAGATGAGAAAATTATGAAAATTTTCTATTTTTGGACATGGTACATTTAAAAGCGTTTTGTAGCGTCTAATTGGATAATTGAGCATAAAAAATAAATTTTTTGTGAAAATTTCCTTTTAATGCTCAAATGAAATTACAAAGTTGATGATGTGTACGTCACTTTTCAATTTGGGAATATGATTGTGAATTCCCTTATCCTTGTGCTTTTGGATCATTAGATCCATGCCAATTCAAGTCATGTAATCTTTAGACCCTCCTTATTTTGCGTAAATTATTTAAATTTTTGTTAAGTCTTGTTGAAAGTTCTTAAACATTTGTGTTTAGAACTTTGTGTATTTTTCATGGTTATTTATCATGCAGACATATGTTATCTTGGTTAAATAAAGTGTTTATTTAATAACATGATTATTACCGTGAGAGAGATCCACTTGTATTTACTATCAAAGAACTTAGAATGATTAGGGTTTGAGATTAACTCTCAGAATTGTGAGGGGAAACATACCCATGACCTACTTCAAATCTGAGATAATCAAGGACTTTAATCATTCAGAGTTATAACGTATAGTAAATTATTTTGTATTATTGATGTAATTCTTTACATACAATGTCTTTTATAATTTTCTTTAAGCTATATGAATAGCTATGTGCTGAAAGAACATTAGGTTCTATAGACTATGATTATGATTGTGGTCTAATATGAGAATGTGCTCAATTTATATGTTGATTGCTTAATGGTAATGTCTTTATATAAGATATTTAATGTGATCAACAAGCTAGCTAAGGCTGGTTATATGCTTAAAAGTTAAGCATAATAATTATTCCATGCTTACAAGTTTTGATCATATGAATGGTCAAAATGTATGTTGATAACATTAGGCATTTCATATGAGTTGTCACCTTAAGCTTAAAGAGAATTGTCTCTTAGCAATCAAAGTCCATCATAAAGTGTATGTGACTTGAGTTTGTTCTAATGTGAGCAACATTAAGGTTGACCAAAACTGTTTGAGGCAAATAGAATAGTTAAGAAACAAAAGAGTAAGAACTAAACGAACTAAACCCAAAAGAAAAGTTCTGAGGGTAGGAGGATTTAAAGGTCTAATATTTCTAAGAAGAAATATTTCAACTGTCTGAAGATATGGCATTTTGCGATAAGTCGCATTGCCAAGATAATTATTTAGTTCACTTGTGAGTGAATTAAATTTGTCTAGATCTATTCTTCAAACTGAATATCAATTAAGTGATTGATTCAGTTGAGACAGGCCATGTGACAAAGATGAGTGAAATCTTTGTTGAATCCCAATAAGCATTGATTGGAGTAAGTTCCATCAATATTGGTTTATATACATGAATAGGAGTTGAAAGAATTGATACAAACAGATTGTGTCAGTAAATTCTACTTCTACATGACGTGTGATATACTCCATGTTCGTTCAAGTTTAAAAGACTCTTAGTTTCTGTTAGATAGTTGAGTACAATATATTGAGTAGAATTCTGGATAAGTCCTTATTTTTGATAGTTATTAGTAAATAGATTCTCATTTTGAATGTTGATCTATGTGGTCTACATTGTAATTATTTTTCCGCGTTCATAACTTAATGTCAGAAGTTGATGTCAAGTTATGTTATTCTAGAATGGACTATGTTGGTCAAGAACATATGATTGTCCAACTGAGGTAGGACTAAAAAGTAATTTGGTAAAGACCGAATTTACCTACATGTGAACGCTTCTAGAATAGAAAAAATAGTCACGAGATCTATTCACAAAATAACTAGATTTATTCATCAGTTGTATTAAATTCGTTCTGAATTATGTGGTCAAGACTGTGAGTGTTGATTATCTTGTGCCCATTTGTGTAAGTATCTTATAAAGAATGTCTTTGTGAAATGCTTACAAGTAACAAATAAGTTGATACATGTTCAAAAGTGAACAATCAAATGGAAAAGTGATCATTTGTACCACATAATAATTCTTGAAAAATAAGTTTTTTCAAAATTAATATAGGTGAGTTATGACCCACCTTGTATGAAACTGATAAGTTAAAATCATCTGGATCACTCCTTCCGAGTGGGAGGATTTTGTGGAGGAGGAAAATAATGATTCACCACCTCTAGTTGATCCGAAAATTCATGATCCCAATGATCTTCATCTCAGTGGGAGTATGTGAGATCTATGGCTTAGTAGGAGTAGGATTCTAAACTTCAGTGGGAGTTTGGAATAAAACTTCTATAGGATATGAATTCTAGTTACGATGGATATGTGAGATATTTATCAAAAACTGAAAATTCATAAAGCTAAAAGAATAAGTTTTTTTCATACTAACTACTGAAGGTTGAAAGTGTGAGAAATGGTCTCTTGTATAAAGATACAAGTGATAATTCTTTTAGCAAATCTTATAAGATGAGAATGAACATAAGATGATTCTGGATGCTGTGTTAGTTCTCAGTTAAAATGAATTAGTCAATACAATGAACGAATAGATAAGACCAAAATATATTTGAGAACTGGTTTGATGTTGATCTGTCTATAGGGACACATTTTGAGAATTAATGAATTCTCAAGATTAAGCATAAATAGTCTTGCTTGACTTTTAGTGGTATCACATGACATGAAAGAGTTGACTATGAGGAGTCATTCTCTATTGTTGTGAGATTTCTGATTGTTGGGTTAATTTTGGCTATAATGACTTACCTGATCTAGAGCTACATCCAATGGATGTAATGACTGCATTTCTCAGTGGAGAATTAGATGTAGAAACTCATATGGTTTGTCTAGAGAGTTGCAACCATAGATTGAGATAAAGTAGCCTCAATCTATATGTGAGTTAGTGTTAAACTTGTTATTTCATGATTCGATCATAATACAAAATGTCGTATATTTTTTTTGAATTGATTGACGAGTATTGTGTTAATAACACTATATGCTCTGAAAAGGTTTGTCGTCATATATGAGTGACATATGTAGTCGAAATTGACTAGAAATATCTTTAGAAAATCAAAGTGTGGTTTACGGCCGACTTTGAAATTTAAAGATATTAGAAAAATTCATTACTACTCGAAGTTAAGATTTCGAAAAATTGTTTGAGTTTAACGATTTAAAAGTGATGATAATAGTCTTATGTGCTCTAGTAGTTAAAAAGGTCATATTCTAGAATAAAGACTTGTATCGAAATATTCCTCATAAGCTAAAGGATGTGATGGATGTCCTTTAAGCAAATGTTGTGGATTATGACGATCCAAATATAGCACATTGACTTTTTGGTCAAGAAAATTATAAAGTACTTGGAAATGATTGTAGTACAATCATTTTGGTTAAGACCTGACATTATGGGTTAAGCTAATGCCATTTTGGCCTGAGATGTGAATATATGAATATTCACATTTGGATATATTTATTTGCCATTAGGAGAAGCTATCTCATGGAATAGCTATGAATAGACTTGTGTCCATCTCCTAATCAGTTATAAGAACTGAGACTGTAGTTTTCGTAACCATTGTGCAATAAATTAAATGGTTAAAGAAAGTTTTCAACCATTTATCCAAAGCTATCCCAGATGAATCAATAAACATATATTATGTTTAGTTGTTATATGTAAAGAAGTAAGCATGAAACACATATCTATGTGAGATATTATCGCAGATCTTAGGTTGTACTTTATGATGTTTTGAGAAATATCATAGGTCCCAAGATTTGTGAATAAGTTGTTTCTTGCTCAAATAGTGTCTATTGAATTTGTTATTCAATGGAATTTGATACTATGTCAATAATACAATTGTGAATGTTATTTTGATTAACATTTACGAATGCATGTGAGACAGAAAAGTAGCCTACTCACACGGGTGTTTATCTCAGTGGGAGTCAACGAGTTGATTCCTTGTTGAGATGAGGCAGTTTTATGAACATTATTACATCGAGTGTCTGTTCTAAAATATTGATGCCGTCTTGCTTAACTACAAGATAAGTTTTTGTTAAAGTGTGAGATTTGTCAATGCTAGCATTTGTTGCTGCATAGGATTTTTTGTAAATCCGAGTGATAAGAAATAAGTGGAACTTATCATTAATCTGTCTTGATAGCCTGGAGCAGTTTTATGTAAACTAAGGCCGTTGTTCTGTAAAACAGCAAGGCTGGTGCTCTAGTATGATGTTAATTTGTGTATCACATACGCTCCTTTTTCGAAGGAATAAACATCATAGGACATGGATAGTACCGTGTTTGCTTAGTCGACCAATGGATGGAAAATCATAGAGTGATTTCTGTTTCCCTAGTGTGAGACCAATTTCAAAAACTTGGTTTTCGGAAAAACTATCCTTATGATCCTTAACGTATTTTGGAAATATGATTTTGTGCTGCTAGCTTAGAAAGTCTATGAAAAGGTCATGATTCATAATTCGACCTGGCAAGGCTGACTAAAAAAGCAGGCATTATCATGATGGAAGAAATACTTATAAAGGAGAAGGTTCTTCATCGATCATATTCCTGAGATTCGTAGTTCTGGTGCACCTATTGTGTTATGTGTAATACAATAGTGAACGCGAACAAATTATTTGAAATCACATGTGATAACAATGGGATATGAGATGAGGCCTAGGATAAGGCATACGGTACGTAATGAGGATATCGAGATGCTACAATTCATGTGGCCATTGTGAGTGCTCTTGAGTTTAGCTATCCACACTCGATGTATGCTGGTCGCAAGAAATCCTTGCTGAATAAATATCTGAGACTTTGTTGACTATGGTCAATAATGTGTGAGATGGAGTTTATTGGTTTTAGGGCCCAAATTACATTCATTATTTTGATGTGATCAATAATGAATGAGTGGGAGATGTTGGACTTGGGCCCAGAAAAAGAGAGGAGGAGGTGGGATTAACCTCTCCACGTGTCACCTCCATGCTTTGTGTGGCAAAGCAAGCTGGAGGAATTTTCCCTATAAATAGGGATTACTCTGGGACCAAAAGGGTAATTTTTCGCCACTTACATCCACACCAAACTCTGAAAGGGACGAGAATTACGATTCAGTCCTTGTAGTCTTAGAATTTGTGATCCGAGGCCATTCGTGGAAATCCGTTCACGTATCCGATCCGCTCGTGATCGTGAACCGACCGGTAGCAAGACCTCGTCGTCAACGGTCCTTCGGGAACACGCTACAACAAGTAGGCCGTGTTTTTATTAACGTATTTGTTCGTTAATTGTACGAAGGTTTAACGCGCGATTATGCGTTAATCGCGCACTAATTCCTTCATATGACAAACTAATTATTCTTTCTTAGATCTGATTTATTTTTCACTGGATAAAACCAGTTTTCCATGACTTTATGATATATGATATCCTAATGTTCAAACCCGAAAAAACATCTAACGACTCTAGGTATATATAAATAATTCACGAAGTTTGAAATCAAAATTCTACTTGCTAATTCAGCCAATTTTTGTTTAAGATCTAATTTTATTTTATCTCATGATTACCGTAAAATTACTCGTCGGACATAAGTTTGCATAATCATACATGCCATTATATATAAACACACAATCATTTCCCAACCCGACCACACCAACTTTGCATCATTCCTCCTCACCTCAACTCACTCGTCGGAGTGAACCATAAACTTCCGTCAACAATGGATCAGCAACCGGAACATCACGATCCCGACTATCCGGCCAAAAAATTATTCCAAAATGCAATGAAAGACGAGTGGGAAGAGGTCTACTCCGCCTACAAGTACTTTCCCGACCTCCAAACAGCAGAGATCGACCGGTCCAAAGACACGGTCCTTCACGTGGCGATCCTCAAAGGGAACCCCGGCCCCGTCCGTAAACTCGTCGAAATGATCTATCAGGGGAAGCTGGAGGGAGTTCTCGGCGCCAAGAACGAGAGGGGGAACACCCCTCTTCATCTTGCCGCGGGCCTCGGGTTCCTCGACATGTGCAAGTGCTTGACCGAGAAGTTCCCCGGGGCCATTAAAATGGAGAACAGTGACAATGAGACGCCCTTCTTCCTGTCGGCTCGGGCCGGGAAGAAGGACGTCTTTCTTCACCTTTACGATGTGTGCTGGCAGAAGCCGGATGTCGCCGGAACACCTGCGTCCTTGTTTAGGAGAAGTGACGTCGGGGACACCATCCTTCATGCTGCCATTAATGGTGAATATTGCGGTATGTTTGTTGCAAATTAATTTATCTTGCAGCAGTACTTTGTATATTTACCAATTCGGATCAACTAGTTAAACCAGTGGTGGGTGACATGGATCAATGAGTCAATCATCCTCTGAATTTGTGTATAAAAATGACCGGCCAAAGTGTCAAATTATAATTAGATCAATCGATTCACTTTTAAAAAAATAACAAAAATGTATACAATGCTCACCAAGTGTTAGTATACATACATACATATTATTTTCACCATAATTTCTAAAATTTTACATGGCCTCTCTATTTCTGGACATAAAATCAAACATTAGTATTCTACATAATCGAGTACTAAAATAGAATCAAGTATGATTGTATTATTTCTAATGCTTTACAATGAGATGTTTAAAATGTTTTGTATAGCTATGAGTCATTAGGTATTTCATAACGGTCAAAGTCCAAAATTCGTCTAAATGTACTAATAAAATCTTATTTTTAATATTTAAACAAATTCTCATCGATAGCTGAATCCTATTTATAATTACTTTTCACATTTCATAATATATTTCACTTGCCACGAAAAACTCTCCAATTTTCAGAATTGGCATACGAGATAATACAAAAGTACAAAGCTCACAAGATGGAGATAAAAGTGATAGAATCCCGCGACAGCAATGGGAATTTGCCACTTCATGTTTTAGCCAACAAGCCTCATGCCTTCGAGAGTGGCAATCCTCCTGGATTTTCTGATTGGGTCCTCTACCAGTGTAAGAACTTCTATATTTGATATTTGAAATTACACGGTAGTCAAATATTTGTTAACTGATTAATCTATAGTTGTTCAACACATTTTTTTTTTACTAATGAGTGACTTCAAATTTAAGAAAGCTCGTCGCTTCAAGATAAAGCAATCCTATATTCTTCAGGTGTCATTCTAAACATGCCAAAGATCGACCCTAAACAAGCTGACGAAAGGGCTGAAATGGTTCCGAGATGTCCTCCAAACTATAACACTTGCATGTTGGTCATCGATTTTGTTCGAAGCCAAATTGAATTGTTATGTAAGCCATTTTGATTCAACATTTGTTCGATATAATAACTCAAGTTCGAGCCTTATATATGTGTCGGTACCAATCAGCTATTACATTTTCCTCAGATAAAAGAGATACAGGCGACGTTGAGAAAGCCGACACAAAAGGTGAACATCATCACGTCTGAAATGGTTTAAGCAATCAATTTACTTCACGGATCATATGTAAACTCTTTTTGTAGTAAGTGTGAAAAAAAGATAAATGTCTATACTAATACAACAATGCTTTATTTTTTCCCCAAGTATATTATATTTACATAGAAAAAAATGTGCTAAAATAATAAATAAATACTTGCTACTTGTTCGTACGCACACGTGGCCTAAAACAAGTAAACCATACTAATACAACCAATTCTAAATAAGTGGCACAGTGGTTAAGATTTAAAAATATTGTTTAATTACCCAGCTGCAGATTCAAGAGGAAATTCAACTCACGAGGACATGGACCAATATCCTCCCACTTACGAGACGTTTGTTAATCTTCTCAAGTTCATTGTTAAACTACTGTTCGTCATTCTGGGATTTGGTAAGTCTTAGAAGACACGTAGCAATTTTCTTTCGGGTCAAAATCATATCTTATTGTAACATCATTGAATCGACTAATTTCACAATAATTATTGATCAGGAATGGCGAGTATATCTGATATCCAAGAGAGGAAAAAGAAGCATTACTGGGCTAATTTGGTCATGAAGGAACTGATCGAAGGGGATACTACCTACGACTCTGAAGGTGATGGTGGAAAACCATTAAACTCGGAAGCTGAGTTGTCTCTCGAACCCGAGGCCACCTCATTGAAGTCTCCAGGTAGAAGCAATGTTTTCTTTTCTCTAAACGGACCTACATTCACTCGTGACTGAGAATCACAATAGACATGTCCTATTAAAAAAATGAAATTTTAGGTAATACCCAAGTCCTAAAAAATTGGGCATATAAGTATAAGAAAATAGCAATGAGGCATTTAGAAAAATTAGTGCACTGAATATAAAGAAACCAAACCATCATTTAAAAATATCGAAATTGGGTAAGGTGAGTTTGTGAATTGATAATAAATTTAGTAATTAATATTATTAAAAAAAACCCACACCATGCCATATCTTTAAAAAAAAAAAAAGCATTGAGGTCTAGACTCTCATAATAAGAGTCTAATTGTCATCCTTAATAATAAATTTCTATGTTTTTGGTCAGACTAATCATATAACTATAAATATTTTCTAATTTTACATTAAAGTCAATGATTTACAAGCATCAAAATTTAAATTTTATCAATTTACAAAACTAAAAATATATTTAAAAAAATATTTTTGGGTTGTTTGATTTTGGCCAGAAAAATGACACATCATATGTATATGATCGCGATCTGATCGTTTAGACAACGGTTTTTAAAAACAATAGATAGAAATGCATTGTAACTCCGTTATATTTAAAATGCTGCCGAAATTTCTGTTTGTAACTTTCTTAATTTGGTGCAGAGTACGCAGCAACGTTGGTAAACATTTTGGACACCATGGGAGAGAAGAAAGAAACCCGCGAATCATCATTAAAGAGACAACTGAAGGATCTCGGAACCAAAATCCACCAAGACGTGGACGGAATCCTCGGCAAGTACGACCTAGCTGCCGAGGACGGACCGGACGAGACAACGAAGCACCTGAGGTTGAAGAAGAGGGACGACCGGCGGTCGAGAGGGTCGGAGACGCCATTTCTGGTGGCGGCGAGGACGGGAGTGACCGAGATAGTGGAGAGTCTCCTGGAGAGGTACCCGACGGCGATCCACGACATGGATCCCGACGGGAAGAACGCGCTGCTGCTGGCGGTGGAGAACCGGCAGACTGAAGTGTGGAATCTGTTGTTGGATGAGAAGATAATTCTGAGGGAGCGGTTGCTGAGGCAGGTGGACATGGATGAGAACAACGCCCTTCACCTTGCGGCTATTTGCAGCGAGCATCAGCCCAGAACTCCTGGTGTTGCCATGCAGATGCATTGGGAGATGAAGTGGTTCGAGGTACACTCTTTTTTACTATAATTCTTAGTTCGTGTTGTCGGGGCTTTAATACACTCCACTGTGTCGCCATCTTCAAAATTATTTTGATTAGGTGACCAAAATGTTTGCCAAACTCAATCAATTGATACCCATTAACTCAAATTACTTGAACTATCATAATATGTCATGTCATGTCATGTCACTTGAATTTGTCTTATTTTTCTCGAATTAGTAAAATGATATATCACATGGAGATAATTATATAGTGATATGATATGACACGTGAATAAAATTGAAGATATGAGGTTGCACTTGTGATAACTCAAATAAATAGGGTTAGTAAATGTAATTTGACTCTAAATATTTATCAATATCTCAATGCAACCAAATTTATCTCATTTTCTTATGTCATAAGGATTAATTAGTGATGTAACATAACAGATAAATAACATTATTGACATTATGTGACACTTGTAATAGTTTAGGTCAGAGGTAAAATTCTTCGCCACATCACAAGTAAAATTGTCATTTTAGTTCTAAATATCGTTGAGTTTTGCATCAGAGAAGAGAAATTAAAATAACAATTTTGTGATGTGTTAAAATATAAAATTGTGAAGTAAAATATGACCAATTTTAATTGTTGTACTCGCCGAGTTGACCATTCTGCATGCAAAATTACGTAGTTTGTGAAGAAAACGATGCCACCAGAGTACCGGAGCAGACCAAACAACAAGCGCATGACCCCCCGCCAGGTGCTGATCAAGTCCCACCAGGAGCTGACCGCAAAAGCCGGAGAGTGGATCACTAAGACCTCCGAGTCCTGCTCTGTCGTGGCGGCCCTCATTGCGACGGTAGCCTTCGCCACCTCTGCCACCATACCCGGCGGGACAAAGGACACCGGGGAGCCCAACCTCAAGGACCACCCACTATTCCATGTCTTCGCCATTTCGTCTCTAATCGCCCTCTGCCTCTCGGTGACCTCGCTGGTGCTCTTCCTCACCATCCTCACGTCGCGGTTCCAGGTCGACGACTTCACCGGACGGCTGCCAAGGAAGCTCCTCTTCGGACTGACGTCGCTGTTCGCGTCCATTGCCGCCATATTGGTGTCGTTCTGCGCCGGGCATTTCTTCCTCCTTAAAGGGAGCGTGAAGAACACGGCGTACCCGATTTATATTGCGATTTGCTTGCCGGTGACGTACTTTGGGCTCGCGCAGGTTCCTCTTTATATTGATCTTTTGACTTGTATTTTGCTCAAGGAGCCGCAGGCTAGCTATATCATGGACTAGCTTGCTTGTTTGCTAGTTATTTTTCCCAATTTTTTTGTGTGAAACTATCTAGTGTGATGTTTGGACTGTGAAGGATATGTATTTTGTGCACCAAAAAACTCACGAACCTAAATAATTAAGGTTAGAACTAGATTTTTTTTTTTGAATGGCGGCAAATCTGGTTGTCACGAGTATTTGACACAATCCCATTTGAAATACTTGTTAAGCCAATTCATGACTGAAAAAGGTTAAGCACAATTTTTCTTTAGTAATTTATAATTTGACGATTTGATTCATATAGTTTAGTAGTTTAAAAATAATTAAAATGGTCCTCGTAATTTCCATAAAATCATAAATATCTCAATAATAGTTGTCTATTCATTGAAATCCAAATGACCATTTTTATGAGTACATTGGATTCACTTACGGTGATCTTATGTTCAAATAGAGTTTTACGATGTTAAAACTTGAAGAATTTATGAAAATGTATACTATTTTTCTGATAAGCTTTTAAGTGTTTATTTGGTTCACCTAATTGCAATTCCGATTATTTTTAGAAGAGTGCCGGTCAGTAAACTTTTTTGGTGCGGGGTTAATAATTCGGTCCCAACAATTTTCATGCTTTAATGTGATTCGGGTCCATCTTTGTCATCCACCTACCCTTCTAACTCGAGCCTTATATAAAACAAGACCCAAAAACAAAAGCCAGTTTAATAAGTTTTGTTTTCTAGCAAAGCAAAAACATATTTCGGTAGTCCTAGTCCAATGCTCGTGGTTGCTTAGTCCCGTCATTTACTATTATGAGACAGCTAAGTTGAAGTTAAAAAAACAGTATTTAATATGCTCAAGTAGTGTGTACTTGTTTTCAAAATATTTTCTTCATTAGTATGATTTGTACTCATTTCTTATCTATTCAAAGGAACCCAAATTTATTCTCTCTCCTAATTAAATATTGTTTGCTACGTCACATCTAAAAGATTTTGAACATCATAATCTGGTTGAGACTCGAGAGTGCATTTAATCATGAACCATTTTGTTTGATTATGTACTCTTACATGATGTTCAAAACCAAGACCATGATTTTTCAACCACGTGAACTATATATTTTACTACACTTCAAAAAATCATTACCGACACTTTCCTGTTTTATCAAATGATTGCGAAGTTTGGACATCGAGTATGAGGAGTTTGAACTCATTTTTCTTACAAAGGATTTGAAATCTGAATGGAATGTTGCATATTCTGTTCGATTCAATGTTTCCTGTACACAAACTAAAATTTACCGTTACTTGTTGCGAAGTAAAATATATTTGATTGTTTTGCTAATTGGAGTGTTACACTCATCATATACAAAAATGAAGAGAAGAATTGAGAAAATTATACGTGATTAGAAGATATTATTACATTAATTTGAGAAATGAAAGAAATCAATCAAATTATAGATGTTAAAACTCCATATTGCGATAGTTATTCAATTGCGCTAACTGAAGTTTGATTTTTTCAATTGATTGAGGAGAGATTCGTTGGAGATGATACCATCAATTAGGTAAATAAGATCATGATCTAATTGTGTCCAATTGTCGTGAATTATGGTGAATTGCGTCTGATTCCAACAATTCTAATTCTGGAGATTTGAAATTTTAGAGTGGCAATTAACTTGATTCGATCTTCAATCTTCAACATTCTCCGTCAAGTTCGGAGTGTAGATGTCTCAAATTTTTAACATGGAGAGATGATCTTCAAATAAAGAGGTTTTCCATAGCCTTGGTAAATAAATTGACAGGTTATTTTTCACTTTCAATTTATGGAGTCATAATTGTTCTATCTTGAACACAATCACGATCATAATGGTAGTCAATCTAGATGTTTTTTGCACGCTCATGTAACATAGAATTAGATGCAATATGAATTACTGCATCATTGTTACAATAAAGTAAAATTGAGACCTGCACATGAAAATTGAGTTTAGTGAGTAAATTCTTAATCCACAATATTTTAATTAGCATAACGACCATGACTCTATATTTTGCTTCAATATTAAAACGAAAAACCATATTTTACTTCTTAGATTGCCAAACAATTGGGTTGTTTCCTACGAAGAGAAAATATCTAGAAGTGGATCATCAATTGTTGTTACAACCTTTATAATTAGAGTCAGTAAACACAGCAATGTTCAGGTGTCACTTAGTCATCAGAATTCCTCTAGCTAGGCAGTTCTTGAGATACTTAAGGTTTCTTTTCATGATCTCAATATGTTAAACTCATGGAGAGTGCATTACTAGACTAATTAAGCTTGTTATATAAGTAATTTTGGGTCTTGTGATTGTGAGATAATTTCCTATAGATCTGATCTTCGTGATTTAATACCTTGATGTTTGGTTAAGTAGAGTCTTGTAGGATTTAGATCCGAGTTTTTTCACCTAATGAAGAAGATGCAAGACATAGTTTCTATGAATGAGAAAGATATCCTTTGAGGAATAAGCAAATACAACACTAAAAAAATATCTTATTTCGAAGTCTTTAATGTCAAAATGAGAATGCAAATCAAACTTTAGTTTCTCATTTAATTCAAATTATTCCCAGTAATTAAAATACCATCAACGTAAATCAAGAAGACAAGTTTACTTTTGAGAAAACCACAAACAAATAAGGAAGAATGAGCTTATTGTACCATGCTTTTGATGATTGATTGAGTCCATATATGGTTTTGTGCAATCTAAAAACTTTATTGCCTCCTTCATGAAGGTGTCTAAATGAGGGAATGAGATATATTCTTTATCTAAATTCCTTGTAAGAAGGTATTTTCACATTCATTTTCTCAAATTATTAGCCTAGATTAATAGTAACAAAAAAGAAGAATTTAATATGTGTTCATTTTGGATAAAGGTACAAAAATTTTGCTATAATCAAATCATTGGGGTTTGAGTAAAACCTTTAGCCACGAATCTAGTATAGTATTGTATCTCTCAATTGTGTCATCATTATGTTTACTTTAAAATCTTATTTACAATCAATTATTTTTTTATGTTTTGGAAGATCATAAATTTTCCAAATTTTATTTCTTTTTAAACCTTTAAACTCGTCAACTATAGTATTTTTCCAAGGTTTGTACTTGATAGCTTTAAAAAAATTTGGTTTAGTGTTTACATTAATTTTGTAGACAAAAATTTTATATTTAATCTCAATATGTTTATAAGAAATGTGAACTGCAATAGAAAAGTATATTGAACTACAAAGATGGTTACAGACGGATTAATTTTTTTCTCTTTTAGATATGTCATCACAGTGATACAAAGATATTTTTGGCGATGGAGGTCCTACTAATTGGATGTTACTGAAGCAGCAAGAAGTCCATCGGTCACAAGTCATCTAGAATGTAGAGATCTTCGTTGGCGGTGATGATTTTGATGTGGAGGTTGTGCTAAAGATCTATCAACAGATGGAAGCAGAAGCCAATTCATAACACAACATTTATTAGGTACATACAAGCTGTAGGTTTTTGGGATGTCTAGCGCATCAGTCACGTTGCAATCAAACCAGTTGTGATTATAACTTTGGTAGAGCAGTGGCAACCAGAGACACATACGTTTCTCATACCGATAGAGAAGATGACCATTACACTTCAGGACAGAGTTGTATTATACAAACATTCTATCGATAGCATCCCATTAACAGAGCAGCAATCACTGACTGATTGGCCGGAGTTGTGTATTCACTACTTTGGTAGGAACCCAAAGTCTATGCTGGGCTGTGCGATCAGCAACACCATTGTCTTATGATTGTTTAAGGATTTTTATGATCCTGCAGACTTATTTGATGATGCTGATAATGTGACGGTACGTTAGTTTGTCAAGCATAATGCACCTAATTAGCTACATTTTATTTTTGGAGACTACCGAGACAAGAGTCAGTTTGTGCTGGTTAGTGAAGCTATTCGATTTCAATTCAATAGCCACATATAGCTGGGGTAATGTTTGTCTAGCATGTTTGTATCACCAGTTTTGCAGGGTCACCGATCATAGTACATTTTCTATCTCCGAAGATCTTGCGCTAGTTTGTATGTGGCATGTTGAGAAGATCATCTCACTTTGGGTCGCCATAAAAAATTCGATGGTCCAAGAATATAGTCAAGCAATGATCAATCATCTACTGATATATTTCTAGATCGACCTTTCAGAAATCTATTAAATATCTATTCAGCTTTTTCACTGGCTTTGCATTTCTAAAAATATCATATGTATAATGACAACATGTTGAATACTAAACTAACAACATTGCACAAAATGTCTTTGGTTAAAGATGTTAATATCAACAATCTTTATCACATTCTTTATTGTGGAGTTATTAAATTTTTTGTTGAGATTGCTAGGAACGTGTCTAAGATAATATAAATGTGTAATATCCATATGTTCTTCACATTCCTGTGCATTAGTCATTACATTTAATATACCTTGGTGTTAATATGAGATAACATATATTCCTTGTCAATCGGTGACATGCAACCTTATTTGTTCCATAGGCTATGCCCAACTCTCAAAGTTCTCTCCTTCGACGAGAGCAAAAGATATTGGAAGTACAATAGTGTTACCATCAATAGTAGTAGCGATCAACATGGTATTTCAGTATTTTCCATATAAGAATTTCCCATCAATTTCCAAAACAGATATGTAATATTTGAAAGCTTCAATACAAGGCATGAAAGTTCACAAAACTCGATTGAACATCTTTACTACGAGTGGAAAATGACCTATGTAATGGTCTTCGTCAGGCAAACTGATGTGCATGTAAACGGACACACATCTACCTATGTTTTGTGCGTAGTTTGTTCATGTTTTGATTTCATTTTGTCATATGTCATAGTGGGTTTGATGCATTTTGTGTTTGTGTTTAGGAGCGGAAGATCTGTCAGAATTTGGTTATTTTGTAGGTGTCCGGTGAGGTTTGCAAAAGGGGCAAGAAGTGATGCGGTTGTAGATCGGGTGAATGAAGTGTCGAATGAGCATTAAAGAAGGATGCTGAAAGGCCAGCGGTCCGCTAGAAAATTCAGCGACCCACTGGACTTGGAGAGATCAAAATCCAGTGCTCCGATGGGAATTCCAGCGCTATATTGGGTTGGTCGAGAAAAACTCGATTAGCCTATTTAGTCGAATTAGAACTTCTCTTCTAGGTTTTCTTTTTTTTGGACTATATAATGTCTTTGAAACCTAAATTTTGGGACTCTTGAATGTTTTCATGCAAGATTCAACCCTAGTTTCTTTTCTTCTTTGCTTTTGAATTGGAGAATTGTAATCGACAATTTAGATCAATCAATCGACAAAGTATTTTCATGCATCATGGTCAGGTATTGTCTTTTCATTCATCTACTTGACTATTGATTGCTTGGTTGGTTCATATTGAGTGTACGTGTATTGAGACTGACAACCTTGATTTGTGACAGTGCATACATTCTCTTTACTGTTTCGTTAAATTAATTGATTGTGGTGCGAGTTTAGGATTGACAACCCTAGGTTTGTTCTGTGATTTATAGTAGTTAGTTACAACTCAATCATTCGAATTGAATTGCTTAGCTTAAGATTGATAAATCATAATCCGATAATTATAGAATTGATCCATCTGTCCCTATAGAGACGATCTTACCTATCATTCTATTACTTGATCGATCGTGTTCTCTTGCATGTAATTTAGACTCGATATTTATCGCATCAAGTTTTCGATAGCATTGCCGGGGACAGATTTAATCAATCTGTCTTTAATATTGGATACAGTTTTCTCGATTTTAAGACTAGGCTTCTTACACCTTTATCATTCATCACTACACTTGATCCTCATTGTTGAGTTTTGCAGTTAGTGAGAGTACAGGAGGTGTATGCCACACACCCTTTCTAACAATCAACATCTTTTTTAGTATGATCCTAAAATTGAACGAACTTTTTGCTTTAGAAGAAGAGATCAACACAAAGAAGAGATGGCAGATCAGAACTGGGTAATCAATATTCCCATGAACAATAATAGGAGAAGGTAGACGCACCTTATGCTGGTTGACCTTCGACCCAACATTGAATATCCAGCTGTGGAGGCCAATAATTTTGAGATCAAGTCTGGCCTCATTAATCAGATTCGTGAAGATCAGTTTGGGGGCAACCCTTTAGAAAATCTTGCGAAGCACATCCAGACCTTCGAAGATCATTGCTCGACAGTCAAGTACAATAGAGTCTCAGCAGATGTACTCAAATTGCGACTGTTTAAGCATAGTTTAAAGGATGATGCTAGAGAATGGGTTGACGGATTTCCTGCAGGCACCTTTACCACATGGGATGAGCTTGCAGACAAATTCCTGGAAAAATACTATCCGCTAGGCAAGACCACCCAACTATGCAATAAAATTTTGCAATTCAAGCAACAGGGTGGCGAGTCTCTTTATGAAGTATGGCATCACTATAAGAAGCTACTTTGCGACTGTCCACACCACCAGATTCCAGATTGGATGCTCATCCAAATATTTTACAACGGGTGTGAATCGCAAGTTCGAACCAGCTTGGATGCAGCAGCTAGGGGTGATTTGATGGAGATAGAAGAAACTGAAGGTTTCTGCATTATTGAAGTCATGGCTACTAATAATCATGAGTAGGGAGATATGGTGGAAAGAAAAAAGTGGCTAGCATACAGGACAATAGTGAGATCACCACGCTCAAGGCACTGGTGGCAACTCTCACACAGTTAGTCCAAGCCTCATATGCACCACCTATCACACCTGCTCAGGTTTGTGAGATCTGTACTGGACCTCATGTTACTGATAATTATTCTTTGTTGGCTGAATCTATGAACTATATTGGCAATACTAACAAGAATAATGATTTGTATTCTGCCACGTATAACCCGATTTGGAGAAATTACCCAAATTGGGTTGCTGAGGTCAGGAGGTACCTCAGCAACCCAATCTCCCTATGGCTACTAATAATGCTCAAGGTCCTCTGCCTCAGTAACCTCAGATATACTAGTAGAAGTGGCCGAAACAGACACCACCTCAATAAGATCGAAGGAATAAAGACGAGTTGAGAAAGCAAGTTCTCAATCATGAAGCCACAATCAGAAATCTGGAGATTCAGATAGGTCAGCTCGCACTTTAGTTGAATGTAAGGCAACTGGGCACACTTTCAAGCAACACGGAAACCCCTCCTACTCAGCAAGAACACTGTAAGGCGATTACAACCAGAAGTGGATTGGACTTGGGAAAGAACGCTACCGGCTCAACATCAAACCCATCAGGAAAACCAACAAATGAAGAAGAAGAACTTTGGGTAGCTCCTACAGTAGTGGAAAAAGATGAGTCTACCACAGAAATTGTCAAGCCAGCACAAGAGAGAAGATACCCTCTATCACCATTCCCGCAAAGAGTAAACAAGCAGGCATCTCATCCTAGCTATCAAAAGTTCCTGGAGTTATTCAAGAATATTCATATCAACATCCCACTGCTTGATGCATTTGAGCAGATGCCTACATATAGAAAGTGGATTAAGGAGTTTATCTCGAAGAAAAAGAGCATCGATGACTTCAAGGTTATGCCTTTGACTAGGGGATGTAGTACAATTCTAAGCCAGGATCTTCCTCAGAAGATGAAGGATCTCGGTAGTTTCACCATACCCTGCACTATTGGTGATCAGATTTTCAAGAAGGCACTAATTGATCTGGGATCTAGCATAAATCTCATGCCATACTCTATACTCCGAAAGCTTGGATTAGGGGATATGAAGTCTACATCTATAGTTCTCTAGCTTGTAGATAGATCAGTGGCTAAACCCAAGGGGATCATAGAAAATGTGCTTGTGAAGGTTGACACGTTAATCTTCCCAATAGATTTTATTGTTAAGGAGATGGAAGAGGATCGTGACATGCCATTACTCTTAGGCCTACCATTTCTCGCTACAAGAAAGACAAGCATTAATATGGAGAAGGGGGAATTGTGATTTAAGGTCTGTGATGACGAAGTCGTGTTCAATGTCTTCGACGCTTCCAAGTATCCTTGTATCGATAATGACTGTTATAGGATTGATATGATAGATGAGATTGTGAGCAGTTTAGAGGCTTCCACCGAAAGCAACTGGGAAGTAGTGCAGGAATCTGAAGAAAAAAAGGTTGATCTTGAATCAATAGAGTAGGTATTATGGGTGCGCGCAACAGAATCGTTAGAGCTGGATGACACACCAAGAGCAAAGTTGCAAGCATCTATCCTCGCACCACCAGACTGGAGCTTAAACCACTACCTGGTTATCTCAAGTATGCATATCTGTGTGAGGGTAATCAGCTTCTTGTAATTATCTCTGCATCTTTGACGCATGAATAGGAAGAACAGCTCCTCAAAATGATTGGAAGGCATAAGAAAGCACTAGGATGGACACTTGTTGATGTGAAAGGTATCAGTCCATCTCTTTGCCAACATAAGATCATTCTGGAGGAGGATTTCACACCATCTATAGAAGCTTAACAAAGGCTTAACCCGAAGTTAAAAGAGGTAGTTTGGAAAGAAGTAATCAAATGGCTTGATGCCGGTATCATCTTTCAATTTCAGACTCTAAATGGGTCAACCCTACTCAGTATGTGCCAAAGAAGGGAGGGATTATAGTTATCCCTAATAAAAATAACGAGCTCATACCTACACGAGTAGTCGTAGGACATCGGGTCTGTATTGATTTCCAAAAGCTGAACAAGGCCACTCGAAAGGATCACTTTCCACTACCCTTTATTGATCAGATGTTGGATAGACTAGCAGGTCATGCTTATTACTGTTTCCTGGATGGTTACTCTGGTTATCTCTAAATCCCTATTGCACCTGAAGACCAAGAGAAGACTACTTTCACTTGTCCATATGGTACCTTCACTTTTTCGTCGAATGCCATTTGGACTCTGTAATGCACCTGCCACTTTTCAATAGTGCATGATGGTAATTTTCTCTGATATGGTTGACCGTTAAATCGAGATCTTCATGGATGATTTCTTAGTCTTTAGAGATTCATTTAAGGGGTGTTTACTGTATTGGGGTCAAGTATTGGAATGCTGCAAGGAAACTAACTTTGTGCTCAACTGGGAAAAATGTTACTTTATGGTTACTGAAGGAGTGGTCCTTGGCCATAAAATCTCGAGTGACAGACTAAAAATTGACAAGGCCAAGCTGGAAGTCATTGATAAGCTTCCCCCTCCACTGTCTGTTAAAGGAGTACGGAGTTTTCTAGGCCACGCTGGGTTTTACAAGCGATTTATCAAAGACTTCTCTAAGATTACAAAGCCGTTATGCAAGTTAGTTAAGAAGGATGTCCCCTTTGTCTTTGGTGAAGAAAGCACTCAGTCTCTGCACCAATCAGCTTTTAAGCATCTTAAGAAAGCACTTGTCTCTGCACCAATCATTACAGCACCCGACTAGAATCTACCATTCGAGATCATGTACGATGCAAGTGACTACATAGTTGGAGCTGTACTCAGTCAGGAAAAGACCACAGGATTTTATGCTATTTACTACGCCAGCCGGACACTGGATACTGCTCAGATCAACTATGCCACTATGGAAAAGGAATTCCTAGTAGTAATCTTCTCCCTTGACAAATTTTGTGCGTATCTACTAGGAAGCAAAGTGACAGTATACACGGACCATGCAGCCATACACTACCTCTTCACTAAGAAGGATACCAAGCCCAGGCTCATCAGATAGATCCTTCTTCTTCACGAGTTTGACATCAAAATACATGATCAGAAAGGAGCGGACAACCCAGTGACTGATCATTTGTCGCGCCTTGAGAATCCATCGGTAACATCTTTCTCCCTTATTAATGAATCTTTCCCTGATGAATAATTGTATGCGTTAAATGTCATATCTGTGCCTTGGTATACTGATTTTGTTAATTACCTTGTTAGCAACATCATACCCCTAACCTTTCTTCCGACCCAAAGAAAAGATTTCTACATGATGTCAGGTTTTACGTATGGGACGAACTGTACCTTTTCAAACAAGGAAAAGACCAACTACTACGAAGATGTGTACTACATAAGGAGTAGGAACTCATTCTACATCAATGCCATAACTCTCCATATGGAGGTCATTCCACTGGAGAGCGCACTACTATTAAGGTGCTACAAAGCGGGTTTTACTGGTCTTCCCTATTCAAAGATGCTACGGAGTTCGTGAAGAGATATGATCACTGCCAAAGGACAGGTAATATCTCTCGTCGTCATGAAATACCATAGCACAGAATCATGGAAGTGGAAATCTTCTACGTTTGGGGAATAGACTTCATGAGACCATTCCCACCATCCGAACGCAACCTTTACATACTTCTAGCAGTGGACTACATCTCCAAATGGGTGGAAGCCATGGCTCTTCCGACAAATGATGCAAAGGTAGTCATTAAATTCTTACAGAAAAATATTTTTAGTCATTTTGGAACTCCCAGGATTCTTATCAGCGATAGAGGAAAGTACTTCCGCAACAATATGCTCGCCAATGCACTAACTAAGTATGGGGTCACTTACAAGATCGCTACAGCCTATCATTCTCAAACCAGTAGTCAAGTCGAGGTGTCAAATTATGAAATCAAGAGAGTCTTGGAAGTCACTATAAATCCATCACGGAAAGATTGGTCCAGTAAGCTGGATGATACACTATAGGCATACAGAACGGCATACAAGACCCCCATCGGAATGTCGCCATACTAGCTGGTTTACAGAAAAGTTTGTCACTTGCCAGTCAAGCTTGAGCACAAGGCATATTGGGTACTCCATTGGTTGAACCTAAACCTAGACAATGCCGGTGAACAAAGAATGCTACAGCTCGAGAAGCTTAAAGAGTTTCGACTAGGAGCGTATGAGAATGCACGTCTCTACAAGGAGAAAACTAAAAAGTGGTACGACAAAAAGATCATCTACCGCGAGCTTCAAGTTGGACAGCAGGTACTGCTGTATAACTCACGTCTTAAACTTTTCCCAGGGAAACTTAAGTCCAGATGGAGTGGCCCATACACGGTCATCGCCATTTCACCTTATGGAGCAGTTCAGATTCGAAACCCAGATACACAAGAGGAATTCAAGGTGAATGGGCAGTGCTTGAAGGTGTACCTTGGCGATCAAATTGACGAATGGGTATCGCATATGGATCTTGACGATCCAGCACCTCAGTAAGCTATAACTACAGTCAAGCTAACAACGTTAACTTAGAACTACCTCTAACCTTACTATTAGTTTTTTTTTGAATTAGCGTCATTTGTTCGAGTTTCCTTGAGTTTGTGGGTTTATAGGGGAATGTATATAGTGTCACCCTTGGAAAAAAATGTGTGTTTATGTCGTTTTTATTTAATTTTTGAAGGATTAACAGGTTAATAGAAAGCACGAGGCCATATTCGTGGAGAAAAAGTGGCCCAGTGAAACCTAGCGCCCCATTGGGAAATCTAGCGTCTCGCTGGATTCGGGCAGTAGGAAACCCAGCGCTCTACTGGGAAATCCAGTATCCCGCTGGATTTGGGTAGCGCAAAATTCAGCGCCCTGCTGGATTTTGGGTTAAAAAATTAAATCCCCTAAAACCCCGACCATTACCAATCCTCCCCTCCAAACTTCTTCTTCCTCAACACAAACTCCATCCCTCCTCCTCCAAATACCACAACCCAACTACACCACAACCCGAAACCACCATGCACTGACTAACATAACCCCGACCCCAACTCCGACCACCATGATACCACCATAAACAACCACCCTCCCAAACCCTAATTTTCTACCAAATTTTCTTAGTTTCTTCTTTTGCAGATTTTGGGCTCACAGCTCCGTGTCTCTACCATCCATTGACTGGGCTTTGCCATGCTTGTTGAGAGCGTCTCGACAAGTTGCCCCAAGCATTCTAGCCATTGACCTACTGTTGACCCACCGTTGACCTGCCATTGACCACCGTTGGTGCCCATTGACTTTTTGCCACCGACTACCTCCATGGCTCCCAAGCGAAGCCGAACCTCCTCTCATCATCCGGGTGAGTCTAGCTCTACCCCACCTTTGTCAGTTGACCTAGCACTAAGGTATCGCACCCTTTTTCCTATCTTTACTAAATCCGAAAGTGAACGTTTTAATAAATTCATGCAATATAAGTTTATTGAATACATGATGATTAACTGGAGCGAGATGCGTGAGCTTAGTATTGAGGATGATTTGCGTGATGTCTTAAATGATCTAGAATGGACCCTTTTTGCCAATACGAGCATAGATGTTCACCCTGAAGTAGTTGTCGAGTTTTATAGCACAGTTGCATTGGCTGCCAACGATATGTGTTTCACTGCACGACTTTATAGTAAACTGATCACTGTAGATGAATAATTGCTCATTGACCTTCTCGAACTTCAAGGTAGGGGTGGGTCTTTTGATTTTAAGAATGATAGGGTTGCACATCCTGTATGGAAGGAACTTACAGGTTTTCTCCACTATAAGACACAATCTCCCGCTAGCCTTATCCCAGACCTCCACATGTGTGTTTTACACCATTTTATGTGTGCATGCTTTAGTGGTTAGTATGAGGATAGCCAAATCACCCGCCCCCAACTCTATGCTCTCTGTTGTGTCAAAAACCAGAAACCCTTCAACACAGTCAACCTGATTTTTGTGATGTTATTAAGCATACGCTATAGATGACTAACCCCAAATGGCTAGGGCTTGGCCATATTGTCGCTTTGCTTATTCATCATTTTTTGCCAAATCGGGAATCCCCTCCCTTGAAGGACATCTTCTGGCTAGCGATTATTACTCGTAATCAGTTAGTAAAGTGACACCTTCTCTACAAACAAGATACCCCATATGGTGCCACCATCTATAAGGTCGTCAAGTGGGAAGATCGTAAGGTTGTTCGGGACAAGCTACAGAACTCTGACCCCAAAGCACCTCCGATTACTGACCTTACGTAGCGACTAGAAAATCTAGAGGTCCAAGTTCAAACCTTCGCCTCGGACCATATAGCTTTCTGGAGTCAATACCAAGCCGACCAAGAGTACAACCACGCATAGTGGGAGTGGCTTCGGAGTCAGTATCCACCTCAGCCGCCTCCTCAACCCTGAACAGGTGTTTCTGCTCCTTTTCTCTACTTTGTCATACATTTGTGTTCTTGTTTTGTTTTTGTTGTTTGCATAATATGCCACATCACATTGAGGACAATGTGTACTCTAAGTGTTGAGTTGCATGGTGTGTGCTTTGAGATGTGTAGGAGTCTTTTCTATTGTTTTCTTCTATTAATATACGCATGTGATCGAGTCTGTTCTGTGTGTGGCGTGTGTTTTTTATTGATGTGATTGAGTCATTTGCAACTCATGAACCTCCCTCCAAACTTTTTAAACTTAGAATGATAGTCGAATTTTGTTGCATAGTCAGAAATCAAATTTGAGCTGTCTGGAATAGAGTTATGTAGGTACTACATCCTTGTTATTTAGGTTGATAGTCACACTAGGTAGACCATGCTTGAGAGCTTGATGAGTGACCTTGTGAAGATTTGTACCGAAGGATGAGACTCTCATCTCTATTTTATTCATGAGGTGCTTGCATGTTTTGGGCAATGAGAGTAGTATATTAGCACTTGGCATGATTTCGTAGTACGGGGTGAGTTGTATATCGAGGGCCATTTTGATGTTTAGCCTAGAGCCTTAGAGCCAAGAACCCAATCTTTTCTGTTGCTTAACCCCATTGAGCCTAAGCTTATTCGTTGAATTATTATGTGCACATAACCCTATGAGCCAATATTCGACCCCCATCTACCCTTAACTGTTTAGTCCAAGGGAATAGGACATCGATTGTGGGATAATTCTGTAAAGGTGCATCAAGTAGTATAGCTGGGGGTATTGATTATCAATTGGGTTTGAAAAGGGTAGAATTGAGGCTAACAGTCAAAAATTGGGATAAGTTGTTGTCAAATGTGCATGAAGTTGGGAAAGAAAAGAAAAGTTCACAAAGGAAAAAAAATAATAAAAAAAAAGAAACTTGAACAATGAAGAAGAATGGAAAAGGTTCCTTGTGAAAATGTGAAAAGTGAAAAGAAAAGCACGTGCATCACTTCAAATAAAGGCACAATAAAGTGAATGACTTGTCCCGAGTGAATTGCCTCTAGGACATGGGTACATTGGGTTGAGCGTTTAGTCGTATAGGGTGAGTTGCTTAGTATAGCCGAGAGTTAGATTTTATGTGTAACCCTCGGAGTGGGTGGTCTAGCCATTGCTCAATCATTTATTCACCCCTACCTTAATCCACATTGTAACCTTGATGCAAAGTCCCTTTTGAGTACAAAGTCCATATTACTTGAGATAGTGTCGAGTGCAAAGTATAATATTCTTAGACCCCGAGCATGCTTGCGAGTGATAGGTAGTTGACTACTCAATATAAGTGAGCAAAAAAAATTGATCCTACCTACTGAGTGATCAGCTTTCGTGTATGGTCCGCATAGTATGAAAGTCAGGCTAAATAGCTAAGGGTGTTGTGTTTACATGATTATTGTTCTTGGCACTTGAGTGAGATGAATGATTAGCGATAGGATGAAGCATGTCATGATTTGTTCCAAGTAAGGAGGAGCCATGAAGACGGTAGTTCTGATACAACTTGCTTGAGGACAAGCAAGAACTTAAGTGTGGAGTTATGATGTGCGTATAAACGGACACACATCAACCTATGTTTTGTGCGTAGTTTGTTCATGTTTTGATTTTATTTTGTCATATGTCATAATAGGTTTGATGCATTTTGTTTTTATGTTTAGGAGCAGAAAATCTGTTGGAATTTGGTTGTTTTGTAGGTGTCTGGTGAGGTTTGCAAAAGGGGCGAGAAGTGATGCGGTTGCGGATCGGGTGAATGAAGTATCGAATGAGCATTGAAGATGGATGCTGAAAGGCCAGCACTCTGCTGGAAAATTCAGCGACCCACTGGACTTGGACAGATCAGAATCCAGCGCCCCGCTGAGAATTCCAACGTCGTGCTAGGTTGGTTGAGAAAAATCTGATTAGCCTGTTTAGTCAAATTAGAACTTCTCTACTAGGTTTTCTTTTCTTTGGGACTATATAAGGTCTTTGAAACATTAATTTTGGGACTTTTGAATGTTTTCACGCAAGATTCAACCCTAGTTTCTTTTCTTCTTTGCTTTCAAATTGGAGAATTGTAACGACAATTTGGATCAATCAATCGACGAGGTATTTTCATACATCGTGGTCAGGTGTTGTCTTTTCATTCATCTACTTGACTATTGATTGCTTGGTTGGTTCATATTGAGTGTACGCGTATTGAGACTCACAACCTTGATTCGTGACAATGCTTACGTTCTCATCTTTATTGTTTTGTTAAGTTAATTGATTGTGGTACGAGTTTAGGATTGACAACCCTAGGTTTGTTCCGTGATTTATAGTAGTTAGTTACAACCCAATCATTCGAATTGAATTGCTTAGCTTAAGATTGATAAATTATAATCCGGTAATTAGAGAATTGATCCATCTGTCCCTGTGGAGACGATCTTACCTATCATTCTATTACTTGATCGATCGTGTTCTCTTGCACGTAATTTAGACCCAATATTTATCGCATCACAAACTATGGTAATATTTCCATTGAATTACAGTTACAAGATTATGTGCCTTACATGTTGCAAACCATTAGGGAAGTCGACTATATGATTATTTCCAACCTCCCCATAGTATCTTAAACACCTTCTCCCTTTGCCCATCAGGTTTTTGATATGAAGGCATAAATATAAGGTGATCATGAATCTTAAATCGTAAAGACTTAATAAAAACATATAATTCATCTTTTACTCTCACTGTAATTATTTCTGCTATGTATTATGACAAGAGTTGTCGATGATCCAATGAATCCCGTAGGCGACCATATGTAAGGGTATGGATGTATTTCACAGTTTTCTAATACCTAGATAGTACATCCCTTTCATCTTACGATACATGTATCTTCTAGTTGTAACCATCCTCGGCTTTTTTGCTATATTCTACACAGTAAGTATAAGCCTTAGTATTTCACACAACTTCTATTTTAGTTTTCTAAAGAGTACCCTCTTTCAATAGCTCAGAACAGTTTTTGGTTGCTACATCATAATCCCAGTGTTTAGCATAAATCATCATAGCTGACTATTCATCACGTTTCATAATGGGAAGCTGCACAAACCATTATGATTCTTCTTCTTCTTCAAATCCTTCTTCTTCACTTTCCTCGTCGTTTGTTTCTTTGTCTTCTTCCTCTTAATCTTTGTCATCTTCAGAGACAAAGTTTGTTTCTGCATATAGAGTATTGTCATCTCTCGGGTCAATCTGAAACTACTCAGTTGTTGAATCCACTTCACCAATATTCATCTATGAGGATGGTCCACCAGCATAATAATTTAACTCATCGCTCAATAATTGGCTTTCATCAATGGGAACTAGGTTATTTTTATCACATGTCTTCTTATCCATAATTATATCTAACGATATTTTTCTCGCGTTTACTCTACATATGTTGTCTAAATCATATTCACAAGTCTCAACATCTTTATTATCTTCAATAATCATTTGTCGAAACTTTCCTAAAACCAGAGGTAATCTTTCTGTCACGACCCAAATCCGGGCCGCCGACATGGCGCTGGGCCACGCTCTCCAAACCGAAGAGCCGCGGTCCAACCAGCCTCACACGTACACACATAATGCAAAGTGCGGAAGCGTAATCATAAATATATGCGGAAGCGCTTTCATACATAAATATGTAAATATATTACATATAGGATACAAATATTCTCATACATAATACCTACAATTTTTCTTGCATAATTCTAAAGTCATACAAATCCAGGATTTACAATATGTATAATGGAGCGACTCTACTAGATCACAAAGAGAAATACCATCCGGAGACTTCAAGAACCCGGGATGAAGGATACGGGTTCACAAATAAATAACAAACTTATTTCTCCAGATGCCAACGATCCTTAAACTTCGTCACCTGTGGAGGAGGGGGTAAGTACTTGGGAGTACTTTGTAGAGGATATTAAAACTAACCTATAATTAACTAACCAATCACATACATAGACTCAAATTCATGCATAGACAATTGGTGCAAAATTAACATTTAGCACAACACAAGTAATTTAATCATAAACAAATGACAAATCCATAATCATACACATAGGTACGTTCCGATCCGAATAGGTGTCGCGAACGCCATATCATATTCACATATCATACACATAGACACGTTCCGATCCGAATAGGTATCGCGAACGCCACATAAATGGATGGACTTCGGATAGGTCTAGAACGTGTCACTCCTTCTCACAACACGAGGATACCATAACTTATAGCGCTTTCATAATCAAACTCCGCCGGCCATATCATAATCATAACAAATCCAATGTATCCTCAAAACATGTGCACATGTGCCAACATCCCCGGTTGGTCACGGGTAGACCTCATCGTCCGCCATCTCACAAATAGACTCACATATACCATACATAAATTCGTAACCTCACATCACATTTTCATAGTCCAAAGACTCATGATTTCCAAAACCATGCATAAACCAAAATCACCAAATCACACACAAATCAAAGACTCACATTCACACTTTATCAAATCACCACATAATCATCATATCAAAGCAACATCACAAGTTTATAACAATCAATGTTAGCCAAAACAGAGGTTAGGGATAATATCGCCCTACCTTAACCAAATTGCGCAAATGCTCCTAAAAGTTTCCACACACCACTTCATGATCCACGTTGCTCAAATGCCAAGGTTTGATCAACTAAACAATTAGAATAACCTTCTATCAAACATCATTCTCTCAATACATGGAAAATGGCAAAAATCATACCTAAGTCCCTAATATCATACTCATTCACAAGTTTTCTAAAATATGCATAAAGGTCTTCAAATCCAACACCAAAGTCTAACTTATCATACATCCTTCTCATAACATCAACCAAACCTCATTAACCACATATGCTCTTCAATAAGGTCATACTAAAAATTCACTAAATATTCATAGCAACCCTCCAATCTCATCATCAAAGCATAATTCAATATCTATATTCATCACTTCATCCTTCAAACCTTCAACATACCTCAAACTCCAATAATTTATAAATCTCAAAAGTTGCTCAATCATCACCAACTTATACCAACTTCAAGGTAAACACTAGATCTACACTTATTTTCAATGAACTTAAGTCTAAAATCAACTTACCAAGCTCCAAATCAAAGGATCTTCTTTCTCTTTCTTCTTCTCCTCTCCTCCACATTTTCTCCTCTCCCTCTCTCTCTTGTTTCAGCTGGATGAGCACTAATGAGAAGGCCTAAGTCATCCATTTAGATATTTTCATCAAACTTACCATAAATGGTAATAATCTCCATAAGCCACTTGCCATATTTTTCTACTTTGGTCCTCAACCTTTCAAGTCATTCACAAACTCTCCTAAACCTCTTCTTAAGTTCTAACAAGTCCTTGAATCGTGCCAAAGTCCATAAGAGTCACATTGATCACCATTTGGCAAAATCTTCCAATACCGAT
>SOPF01026215.1:0-42844 GCA_012979155.1 Hypericum perforatum
AATTGTTTAAATTGACCAAGTTCTTCTTAGAAATTTGAGAATCGGATATTTTGAGGTCTAAAAACTTTTATTAGACATTAATCTGCAAATTAAAGAACAAAAAGTGGAGGAAATGTGTGGCCCTTATAATAATTGCGTTAGAACGAAATAAATCCCAAAAAATTCAGAATGTTTACAGACAAAAATAGAAGGCAGTACAATTACTTTCTCTTAATTACTTATCTGACTCCTTGCACGGCGACTAAACCCAAATTACACTATAGGGTAGAAGCTTAGTAAATATAATGGTCCACTTCGTTCACCATAAATCAAATTTCCAACCACCAAACTTATAAGCAGAGATGTTCTTGTTGGAAATTCGAAAAAAGAAACCATCGCAGGTTGCAAACAAATGTTCGGATACCGAGTGTGACAAAAAAAGAGAAATCTAATTTGTCTGAACATAAATTTTATGGATTTATGGTCGCTTCCTGAACATGGATGTATCAAGAAATCGATTGGATCCTCCTAATCCTGCTAATTTAGGCGTTTGGTATGTGCACTTCTCACCGAAGTGTTTTACAATATCATTCAATTAGCAAGCTGAAACCATGAGTAGTTTTTAGGAAACAAAGCATCACTGATATTGGGTCTGGATTCGGTCCTGGACATTAAAAAAGTCCAGGACCGTTCTGGACAATTAAGTGGTTTTTTCAATTGGATCAACTGGTTTTACTAGTGTGTTAAAGTGGTTTTGCCAAACAGATCAAGTGGTTTCTTCAAGTAATTTTTTTCAAGCGGATCAAGTGATTTTTTCAAGCGCGGGATCAAGTGGTTTTCGCCAGCATGTTCAAGTGGTTTTGCCATTATGTTCAAGTGGTTTCGTTAATATGTTCAAGTGGTTTTGCTAGTGTGTTCAAATGGTTTTGCCAAGCGGATCAAGTAGTTTTTTCAAGCGGTTTTTTCAAATGGTTTTTTCAATCAAATCAAGTGGTTTTTTCAATCGGATCAAGTGGTTTTTTTAAATGGTTTTTTCAAACGGATCAAGTGATTTTTTCAATCAGATCAAGTGGTTTTTTCAACTGAATCAAGTGGTTTTTTCAACCGGATCAAGTGGATTTTTTCAAATGGTTTTTTCAATCAAATCAAGTGGTTTTTTCAATCGGATCAAGTAGTTTTTTTAAATGGTTTTTTCAATCAGATCAAGTGGTTTTTTCAATCAGATCAAGTGGTTTTTTCAACTGAATCAAGTGGTTTTTTCAAATGGTTTTTTCAACCGGATCAAGTGGTTTTGCGGAACCACTTGATCCGCTTGAAAAAACCACTCGATCCTGACTTTAAAAAAGTCCAGGACCGTCCTGGAAATTCGGTCCAGGACCGAATCCGGTCCCACTGATATTAAATCAAAAATCAAAAACAAATATACTATCACCTAATTAAAAAAAAAGATTATTAAGGAATATTGGATTAACAATGACTACAAACTCAATCCGCAACCAAATTTGAGGTTCACAAACATATTTATCGAGCAAAATGTTGAAAAAGATAAAGCGTTTTGCAAGTACAACATCATAAGAGGCAACCATGAGAAGAGATTCTTTCACATGTCAGCGTTCCAATATCTGATGACAAGTAAAGAAACGACTTTCATAAGAGAAACAACCGTGAAAGAGCAAGAAAATTTCTTTCAATCACCATCTTCAGAAGCTCTTCCATACTGCGGGCAGACCAAGAATTGACAAATTTTCTCCTTTCCTCAGCTTGTGCTTTTTCAATGATCTGCAATGTACATGCAGCTGAACCATATCACACTGTTTAATTAAGCACAATGATAATCGAAAATGTCCAAAGGACATCGTAAGTATATAGAAGCACTCGTGCTTCTTAATCTCGAATATGGACTAAGGTCTTCGAACAAGCAACTTCAATCGTAGCGGAGAGACATTGAAATCAATTATTTGGTTACCTTTTAGAAGAGACATTGATTCATCCTCATGAATTCTTTTGCGGAACAAATCTCGGTCATCTTTCAACCTATCAAGCGGCAGCGCGTTCTTGCCATTTCATGACGACAACCACGAAAAACTTCATCCATTAATACGAATAAACAAACTCGAATTGGAATGATAGTGTATAGGACTTTCCAACGTGCCATGACACTGGGATAGACGCAATGGACCACACGTCTCACATGAGCAATTGCCACTAATAACCATATACAAATTTCCATATCCTATCAAAAATCTTGAAATAAATTGAGGCTGCAAGAACACAATGGAATAGAAGAGCAGCAACAATCCGGAAAAATTGAATGAATTTCATAACTGGTATGACAACAGCAGCCAAATGGCAGCAGCTATAGAATGTTCAGTTTCTATCTGTGATTTTTTACATTACAAGTAAACCTCAAGTAGAGGTTTCTGAAGGTCAGAACTGCCACAGAGAAAGGAAAGAGGAGGAGGTGTTGAGGACAACCTCGTCATCTCATATTAAATGCAGGGCTCGAATTCGCAGAGTTCATCATCTTCTTCCTCATCTCTTTCCGGCGGAGGACCTGGAGATTCGGAGATTTCCCACGTGTGGCCTCCTTGTTTGACCTGCATAGAATGAGATTGTCTCGTGCATAAGATACGACCCTCAGAAAAGAAGAAAGGAAAAGGTTATACATGTTCTGTTTATAATGGCTGAGTGACTTACTTCCTGGGACAGAATGGATGTTCAAAATTCGGAATCGGCCTTGCGTGAGGAACCATTGTCCTTCTCAACTGCTTCAGTGCCTTCTCCTCCTCAATCTGCAATCAGTTGATTGAAGAAACTTTGAAATTGTTTGGTCTCTTCAAATAAGAGATGGAATGTAACAACTTTTTCGTCCAGCGTACCATTTTGGCTGCTTCGCTCTCCTCTCGGTATCTCTTGTACATCATTTCCTTCTCTTTCACCTTAAAAGTTGATTGCAAGATGGATATGGATACATTACAGGGTTCAGTACATAGCCAGGCAAGCAGCTTTGAGCTGAGAAAGGGTCACAAAGAAAAGAACTGCCATTTTACTGACCTTTTGATCAAAATCTGCTCTTTCTGGTGCTCTCTGATCCACATGGAGGTTAAACTGTTCTACTTGTGTCAAGGGTTTCCGCAACTTTTCTGGAAGTGGAATTGGATCCCTGTTGATAGATCATCATAGAATGAGACTATTATCCTGGAAATCAGATGAAACATCATATAAGAAAACCAACAAATTTTCTTACTCTTTTAGGATTGGCTGAGCCTTGAATATTCTCATTTGAGCTTCTTCTTCTTCTTTCCTTCGTCTTTCTTCCATTTCTCTTTGCATTTCCTCTTCATGCCTCACTAGACTTTCCAACTGAAAAGGTTCTGGTTTTGTGCTTGGTTTCGGCTCTGGCTTTGGTGGAAACTGCATTTAGACTTGGTTGATCAGAATATCGCCACAGTACAAATTGCTACGACAACTTAAGATTTGGAAATATAAATTTGTTTCATACCACAGGGTAATCAGTAGTGTAAGGATATGGGTTTGCCTTCGGAACCCTTGCTCTTTCCTCCTCCAGTTGCTTCTGCATTAGTTCTGCTTTTAACCTCCTTTCCTTTTCAGCCCCCCTTTCCTGAAAAGAATTCCAAAAGAAGAACATAAGGAGGCGAACACTAACACCAACTGTTGAAGTCTCTACCTATAGAAAAGTTAGCTTTACCTCAGTATGGAAGTGGAATGGATTCGGCATGGTCATTTTCGGTAACGGATGGTCATTGTGGCGAGATTCTGAATTCAAAGAAAGCTGGAAGAAGAGAACTCAGTAATGTTACAATTAGAGTAAAGACAAATCAGATAATCAAAACCAATGCACTGGCTTGCTCTGTACTATATACCTTGTCAAACAAATCAGCAATAGCTGTTGGTGGTGGAATCCTCTCGTCAGTGGCAAAGTGAAACTCTTGAGGTACAGTGACTTGCTTTTTCCGGTTGCAGAAGATCCCCATCTCTCCTTTTGTTTCAAATATCTGGACAAGTAAGATCAGTACGTTACAGACGCGACAGGTTCAGATGACTAGACTGTTCATGTGAAAGAATGTATGAAGTGGCATACCTTTTTCAAATATCTGGACAAGTAAGATCAGTACGTTACAGACGCGACAAGTTCAGATGACTAGGCTGTTCATGTGAAAGAATGTATGAAGTGGCGTACCTTTTTGTTCAAGGGCCTGGCCTTAAACTTTGGAAGCTTTTCAATTTCTTCCTTCTCTAGTTCAAATGAACTTTTCACACTTGGTGGCCGTGCCCTCAGAGATGTATGAAGAACAGGGGTCTTAGCCTCAGTAAGATGATGATGTGGTTTCCATTGAACGCTCTGCCACAGAAAACGTTTGATGAAGATACATACCGATGAGATATATGAAATAGCACCAGGAAATAACATACACATTTACTGACCTGATGCGATACTGCTGCTGAAGCCACTGACACTGCATCACTGTTCTGATTGGCCCTTGCAGATGTCTCTAAATGAAATTCCTGATCGTGATTTGAGAGATGTTATGGAAAACTGGAAAATGTTATACAAAAATAACAATGAGTTCCAAAAAAGCATTAAGCTTACATGAAACTCAGGTGGCTTTGGAGTGCTTCGTTGTGGAGCTTCTAAACTTGGACCCTCGAGAATCTACAAGAAGCACAACAAAAAACGATTACAAACAATGAGAATGGCAAGTACATTAGATGTGACTGCTTTTAAATCACATGGGTGCGAGGAGTCTGTTACGGAAATTCAAGATTAACAGATATTTCACAAACTGCAGCTTTACCTTTTTGTTCAATGGCCTTGCTTTAAACTTTGGAATTTTTGCCATCATCTCTTCTTCAAGTTCAGCAGTACTCTTCAATTTGACAGACCGAACCCTCTGAGATGTTTCGAATTCCGGCTCTTTGGGTCTTGTCAGTCGGAGTTTAGGCTTGCTCTGGGTAAAAGTAGCATAACCAAATAGGTTAAGGGAGATAAATTGGTAGTTTCTCCAGATTCAACTATTACCGGGGAAATCAACCCAACGAGCTCAACTTTCTTACATAAGTAGTGTTTTGCGGTAATGACATTTCTCTAGTGCTTGATTGAAACTTTCTCATCAATTCCGCAGTTGAAATAAAAGGAGCTGGTCCAGCTTGTTCACGAGCATAAACCTTCACAAGATTGAAAATAGATCAGTATGTAACTATCTCAAGAAGATGACAATTAATTCAGGAGAATTGACAGCAAAATGAACACACCTTCCTCTCTTCTTTTGGGAACTTATTGGCACAAGCTGATCCAAAATTGGCACTAGCCAGACCCAGCTTTGACTTGTGCGGCAATGGTTGTGGGGGTTTTAGATTAAGAATCTGAAGTACCATAAGTAAGAGATCGAAAAGTTAGAGAACACCTATGAAATTTCAAGTGTGAGGACCATCCATCCAAACACTTATAATTGCTTCACCTGTCTAGACTTCCCCCCCTCCAGCCGTTGCCGTTTGATAGCCTGATTCTCTTGTGCAAAATTGGCAGTGCAAGTAGTCTTCTTGACACTTAAATCCCTGCAAGAGAAACTAGTATAAGGCATTAGAACACAAGTATAATGTCGTTCCACAGAACATGAATTCATAAGAAGCCGTTTGTAATGCACTTGCCTTCTCATATTCGAGAGGTAGTCTCCTTTCATATGCGAGGACTGAGATTGACTCATTGGCTTCATTCCTGAAGGATTTCTGTAGACACTAGCCACCTGTTTAGCCGACTTCTGATGCTTCTGGGAAGCAGTCAACACCCCAACCTTGTGAGAAGCAGTAGGCGGCGGCTTAGGTGTACAGCAGGCGTCAGATTTACCGATCTCCTTGCTTATGCTAGGTTCATTGAAAATGCAAATAAGT
The DNA here is from genome assembly GCA_012979155.1 of Hypericum perforatum. Lineage (NCBI taxonomy): Eukaryota > Viridiplantae > Streptophyta > Magnoliopsida > Malpighiales > Hypericaceae > Hypericum > Hypericum perforatum. The sequence continues at coordinate 5,890 of SOPF01026215.1, forward strand.
TGGTCTTCTACTAGATCTCTAGAGTTAACTAACTCTATCTCTACAAAAGGGCAAAAAGAAACAAACCTTTCGGCCACTTCGCTTCCTGCACCTTCCTTCTGCTTTGTGGTTGTTGCCTAATCAATTCAGACCCACAAAAGGCAAATAAGTACAAGGCACATGCAGCACTTCGCCCAGAAAACAAAGAAGAGGAAAAGGCTTTAATCCCTGACCTTGTTATCTGTATGGTCAGCCTCATTCAAATCACAAACACTCTCAATCTTAAATGATCTCCGTGCCTTTATTCTTGGCATAAAAGCTGCACAAAGTACAACGAAATCGAGATCAAACCTTAATCCCTCTCGTTGTCAGCTGACCAATTATAACCAACTGACCCAAATCCGAGCCACAAGCTTAAACATCGATTCCCCTATCCTAAGCAAGATTGTCAGCCGAACAATTATAACCAATCGACCCGAACCCGAGCCACAAGCTTAAACATCGATTCCCCTATCCTAATCAAGATTGTCAGCTGAACAATTATAACCAATCGCCCCGAATCCGAGCCACAAAAGGTTCAACACCAATTCCCTTACCCTAATCAATCCGGAATCCGGGGAATCACAAACTAAACATCAACAAGATCCCCCTTCTAGAACATTCTGATTACAACCGACCAACCTGAATCCCAGCCACGAGCTTCAACACCAATTCCCCTACCCTAATGAAGCCACGACATGAAATGATCGTAAGAGAGAAGAGAATCCATACGAGAAGGGGCGTGGCTTAAGGCGGTCTCGAACCAGAGCTCAGCTCTGCGGACTTCTTCGTCCAGCTCTCCCACGGTGAAGTCATAGAACTTTGGGGCGGAGAACTCGTAAGACTCGTCGATGATTTCGGCCTCCGTCCGCGTCGCGGGCGCCACGACGCCGTTCGCTTGGTCTTCGGATAACGCAGTCATCGTTAGCGCCTTGGTAGGTAGGTAGGTAGGTAGTTAGTAGGTCTCAGAGAAAGGGGCGGGTCTTGGATGATCGGGTCTAAGTTAGTCTTTTTTATTCTTCAGTGTATTGTATTAATTGGAAAAGGGGAAAGATATTAAAGATTGGGTTCTAACAACGGTCGATTTTTTTTAAAGTGGGGTATGAGGCGCCTCTCGGCCAACGGCTATATGGGAACTACAGTATATATTATTGGAGGGAATGGAAATAAACCTGAATTTTTTTATATTATTTAGCATCTGAATATACTGATTAATTCATATTTAATTTATAATTTTATAATTAATTATCTTAGATTGAGTCTTCAAATCAATTGAATGCAAATACTCGCAATGATGGTTTCTGTGGCTCTTGGGTTTTGGTTGGCTAATTAGGAGAGTATCCTGGCGAATTTGGATACCCCGGGGATTTAAGGAGATTGTCCCTAATTAGGGACTAAGATATGGGCCATTAGATCAGAATCTAATTGTAAAGATTCTGATCTGATGGTTATTAATGGACGAGGACATTTTCGACTTTTGATCGAACGTAATTGACACCCACTAATTAATGATTCCATATTTTTAGGAGGAGAGAGAAGTATTTAATTCCCCTTCTCTCTCCTCCTAAACCCAAGTTTCCAAAAAAAATAAAGGGTAAATTACATCTGGCCCCCTGTAGTTTGGCATATTTAAGGCTCGCCCCCCCATTTTTTGCAAACCGATTAAAAAACCCCTACTGTGCAAACTAATTGTACAATTTTCCCCCTCTCGCCGGAATCGGCATTTTTTCCGGCAAGAAGGCACGAGAAAAGACTAAAATACCCTCCCTTTAAAAAACAAAAAAAATTCTCTCTCTCCTCCTCCCCCTCTCTCTTCCCTTCTCCTCCATCCTCTTCATCCTCTTCCTCCCTCCTTCATCTTAACAAACCCAGAAGTCAAAAAAAATCCCTAAAAGCCACGACCCACAAATTAAACCCTAAAAGCCACGACCTCCACTATTACCTCCAAGCCATTTCTTCTCCCCCTTCCCCTCCGACCCGTCCTCCCCCTGATCGGACCACCCAGCGAAACCATCGGCCCTGAACGTCAAGGAGGAGGGAGCGCAGGAGGTCGCTATGTGTCTTCGGTTCGCGCAAACTGGTCAGACCTAGTGGGTCGTAGCCCCGGGCCGGGCTGGCATAAGGAAGCAGGGGTTCCAAGCTCCTCCCCACCGATAATTGCATTGGCTCATAGCGAGCAGTAGCTGGAGGGAGGTCGGGGAATACGTGGCGGAGGGAATTGAGGTCGCCATTTCCGGTTATTACAGGATTTAGTTAATGGGCATATGGTTGAACAGTGATGGCGTGAGGGGTTGGAGATTTCTGGGATTTTTGTTAATGGAATTTTTGAATTCGGGATTGGGTATTGGGTATCACCTCGATCGGAGAATGATTTTTGTTTGGTTTGTTACTATCGATTGCTTCTCTGGAGCTTTGCTTTAGGGTGTTGTTGAGAAGGAGAGAGAGGAGGAGGAAGAGGAAGAGGAAGAGGAAGAAGAAGGGTATAAACGTCTTTTTCCGTGCCTTCTTCCCGGAAAAAATGTCAATTCCGGCGAGAGGGGGGAAATTGTACAATTAGTTTGCACAGTAGGGGTTTTTTAATCAGTTTGCAAAAAACGAGGAGGCGAGCCTTAAATATGCCAAACTACAGGGGGCCAGATGTAATTTACCCAAAAATAAATCCCAATAGTTAATGCTTCCTTCTTTTTAGGCGAATTATCAATTAATTCTCTTTCTCTCTCCTCCTAAACCCATATTTCAAAAAAAACTGTCTATCTTCCTTCTCTCGCCTGAGACTTTGAACCAGTAAAATAAACCAGTGAAGCAGCAAAACGAACCAGTAAAGTATTAAAAATAAACTAGTGAACCAATAAAACAAACCAGTGAACCAGTAAAACAAACCAGTAAACCAGTAATGTACCAGTGAACCAATGAAACAAACCATTGAACCAGCAATTCGAACCAATGAACCGACAATCTAAACTAGTGAACCACCAATTCAAACTAGTGAGCCAACAATCCAAACTAGTGAACCAGCAATTCAAACCAGTAAACCAGCAATCCAAACCACTGAACTAGCAATTAAAACTAGTGAACCGACAATCCAAACTCGCAAAGAAATAAAATCAGCAAAATTCCTCCGTCTTCCTCCCCTCTCATCTTCTCACGATCAGTGAACCAGCAAATCAAATCAGTGAACCAGCAATTCAAATTAGTGAACCTAACAATTCAAACCAATGAACTACTAATTCAAAACAGTGAACCATCAATCTAAACCAGTGAACCAGCAATTCAAACCAGTGAATCGGCTATCCAAACCAGAGAAAATTAATTTGTATTACAATTAATGACGGTTACTATTAGGGTTTTGCATTAAAATATGTCTTTAATGGAGAGAGAAGATAATTAAAGAGAGCTGTGAAATTAGGTAAGTAATTAGGTGAGTGGTTACATACATTTAATGGAGAGAGAATCAACCTAATTAGTAAATTAGTAATTTTTCTAAATTAACCTTGTCCCTAAATAGGGACAAAGAGAAAGTCCCCGAGGTATCCACTCCCATATTCTTGCTTAGCAAAACTCTAGAATTCCATCTTTACAAAAAAATACTCTAGAATTCCAAATCAGAGAAAGAAATACCCTTAAGGATTATTCGAATCCTATTTTTTTCTTTCTAAGTTATCACTCCTAGTCTCCTTCCAAAATTACCAAAAGTGATTACAAGCTATCGTTGGTACATAAAGTATATAACCTAATACCAACAATCATTGGGGTGGAGTGGTAAGTACTCTTCCTCGCTTAGCCCAGGTCTCGAGTTCGAAACCTGGTGAACGCAGATAAGGGAATTTAGTACTCGAGCCCAGATTAGTCGGCCAGTGCGCCGGATCACTGGGTGGGAGACCAAAAAAAAGTATATAACCTAATTATCTAAGATATTAGATACACATGAATCAAAATTAAAACTATGATTAGTGCTATCTAACTTCATAAGTCCACCAAAAATACCCCTAATTCTAACTAAATTGGTCGTCATCATCCTGGGTGCTGCAGTTTCTTTGCTCATCAATTTTCTTATCCGAATAATTGGTCTTTCTCGCCGTAGTCCAGTCCGTTCAACCTCCACGCAGCCCGCAACAAATGCTCAACATGTTCCTCCTCTGTATCGAAGGAAAGCTGTGTGTGTAAAAGAAACAGCAGCAGCGGCCAATGGGAAGAACCACATCAGAATTGACAAAATAGGCTTCACTTTGGCAACAAGAGGCACGACTGTAGTAGATACCAACATCGCCTCCCTTGTATTATCAGCAACACCAAAGACTGCCTCCCCCGTAATCATGGTGTTTCACAATTGTTTGGGGTTATGAATGATTTTTTTTGGTGTAATTAGGGGATGACCAGATACTTTTGAAAGATTATATTTTGATAGCGCTTATTTTTTTTCTTTGGATTTTGTGTCTATCTAGTACTTTGGATGTTTAAGTTTTGTACGCTAAGTACAATTTTATGTAATTACATTTTTGGTAGGTTTAATACAAATATATTTTTAAAAATTTATTTTTGATTAATATGTATCATAAGATACTTGTGAGTTTTTTTATATTCAAAATGGAGTTTTCAATATTGAGACCGATGATTATGATTGGACATGGAGATGAGGAAGAGGCACATGACGTACATGAGCTTGTGAAATTATTGATTTTAAAATTTAGTCCAAAGTGAAAATTGTTAGGATTTGTTCCAAATTTTAAATTGGATTATAACACTATTCGTTATGTGTAATATATTGACTCATCTCCTATAAATATGAGGGTATGAATTAGAAGTTCTTTAGTCTTTGTCTAACATATTACACACGATGGCAGTATAGATATGCTTGAAGCATAACTTAATGAAATTAGGATAAGACTTTTCTATTTTGGGGATTCAATCGTTTTTGTCTCTACTGTTTAAAAATTACTCTTTCGATCATTTTTAGTCCCTAAAAGTCACCACAATTTTTTTATGACCATTATACCATTTGTTGAAAAATTGACCCAAACCAAAATCCAAATAAACTAAACTCAACTAATTACACATAAAACAAACCAAATTAATTAAAACTAAATAAAGTCAATTAAAATCAAATAAACCCAACGTCACCGCCGAGGGATACGAGCTGCTGGGCCGTGCAAAAAGGTAGTTGAAGGAGGCAGTACGAGCAGATTTCGGAGAGGGAGGATTGGTAGTTGGAGGCAGGACATCTTCGTCCCCACCAAGACTGCCGCCACGACATCTTCCTCCTCGCCAAGACCACCGTAGAGGAGATAGTCTCTGCCCTAGCCTTCGTCATCTACAAGAACCTCACCTTTGACCTAATCCGATATCTCTGTCCTCACTCCGATCTCCATATTCCCAAACCCAGTGTCACCGTCGACACGGTCTCCATCCTCATTGCAGTCACTGTGTTGAACCTCGAGGCTCCATTTGCAAGGTAAGCCAGCTCAGGGTGGTTGAAGGTGACTACGAGCAGCGATGAGGCTGTACGAGAAGGGGAGGAGCTGTACGGTGGTGACCTACGGGGGTTGTACAGTGGTCCCCATGTCTTACCCGATGGACGGAATTGTCTCTCCCTTCAAAGGCCTCGTCGTTGAGCTCTCGGTGCCCGACCTCCGAGAATCCTCAAGAAGGGAAGGACCCGACCCAGCTAGAAGCAAAGAGACAGAGAGGGAAGGGAGAGGAAGATGAGGTGGATGATGTAGTTCCTCGCGGCATTGGCATTCTTAGCCGTTGGGGTGATATTTTTGCCGGAAACTATTGGGTCATCGAACTTTGACGACCAACTCTCCACCTACCTGAAATTGGCTCACCTCGACCAACTCTCCACCTACCTGAAATTGGCTCACCTCCTCTGCTTCTCCACCTCCTTCGAGGCCACCCTTTGGGTCACCTTTATTGGTGGAATCATCATGTTCAATTGGATTTCCTCCGAATTGTTCAGAATATATGTGAGGCAGTCAGGTTAGTTTAGGGAGTCGATGGCCGGCGAACTCGCTGTACTCTTTCTTTGGGTGGTCTGGTTAGTTTATTTGGGTTTGGATTAGTTTAGGTTAGTTTACATGGTTTGGTTTATTTGGGTTTGGGTCAATTTTTCAATGAAGGATATAATGGTCATAAAAAAAATTGTGTTGACTTTTAGGGACTAAAAACTTTTGTTATTTTGCATAGTAAGGATCCAAAGAGTGATTTTTAAACATTAGAGACTAAAACGATTGAATCCCAAAATACATGAGTCTTAGTCTAATTCTCCCTAACTTAATTTATGACTTATGTATCACGTTTTTTCAAAAAAATATAGTGATGATTATTTCGCTCCCATGGATGTAAGATGTAAGTTTTTTCACGAACAGCATGATATTGTGTTAATATTGTGTGTATTCTAATTTCTAATTCTAATGTTATTTGTTGCAAGTTTAATATACACATAGTTCCAATATTATTTGTCGCAAGTGTAATATGTATGCACAGACGTCTTAGCACTTTCGTTTACAGAATAACTTTTCTGGTTCGATAAGTATACGTAAATCTTTATTTCATGAAAAAGAGAAAAAAAGTATCACCGACACAATTGGAAGATTGAATTGAATACTACATGCTTACTTAAAAATTGGAATATTGAAATGTCACGTGTAGAAAATTCCAATTCAACTTAAACATACTTAAGTAACACATTTTAAAAGTAAATTGGAATCGCAAATCAGACTTAAAAATACGATGCGATTGTTTAATAGTGTACTAAAGATTGATTTTAGAATATAATTGTACATAAAATCTTTTGTCAGAAAAAACAGGAAAAACCAAAAATGAAAAAGGTCGAAACAGACAAATAGAAAAGAGACCGGAGCTTTGTGGTCCTAATATCCAAGTACCATAATTCTCATCCTTCATCATTATGTACTTTCATCTCTTTACCATCCCAACACCCTTCAATTATTTCCATACCATACCTTCTGAGCCTCACCCTTTTGGAAGAAGAAGAAGAAGGCAAAGGGTAACCAACCAATTAAGGTTAAAATGGAAAGGAGATCACCACAAGTGAAGAAGGAGGAGGAGAAGGATGTTGTTGTTGATGGTCCCTTGGAGATGATGAAGAGGAAGAAGGTGGTGGGGATGGAGAGTGGCAGCAGCAGCACCTTCACAAAGTGCTGTCAAATTGAGAGGTGCACTGCTGATATGAGAGATGCCAAGCCTTACCACAAGAGGCACAAGGTCTGTGAGGCTCATGCCAAGGCTGAGTTTGTTCTTCTGGGTGGGACCAGGCAACGCTTTTGCCAACAATGCAGCAGGTATTATATTATTGGAATTCTTTTGTTTGGTTTGGTTGGTTAGATGTAGTTAATTAAACCCTTTTCACTTTTTGTTGCTTTTTTTTCCATAGTTTTTCTGCATATGATTTGGAAATGCTAGTCTGGTACACTACTGGTACAAGATGGTGTTAGATATTATTAATATTATAATATTTGATCATAGAATGCCAAACTCTGTCTAGTTCGTTTCTGTAACTACAAAGTACCCAAATAATGCTTTGAATAATGCCATTATAATGTGAAAATTTTCCTCTCTTTCTCTTTGGAATCTGCGTGTTTGGCATATTTTAGTTTGGCATATTTTAAGTTGGTTTTTCCTGTTAATTTAGTTGGTGTATTAAAATGGCAGCATGCACTTTGACTAATTGTTGTCAGTTCAGCTGGGTATATATACATGGCTTCAGTTTCAAGAAGCCAGAAGAATATGTCTGGATCTGATGGTTTAATACTGTAGCTGTGGTTTTTTTTCACCTTTGGGGTTGGAGTTTCAGAATTAATATGATGGTGCATACTAATTGTTGGAGAATCCCACGTTTGAATTTGCAAAGTATGGTTGGTTCATTTATAAATATATTATTGAGCACGTGTTATGTGCTATATCCAGATATCCATTAATTTCTTGCAATATTATGATTTTTACCATATTATAGAGATTGATCGTTGTCTGTGTCTACGATATCACATCCTCTGCATGATCTCCATTTATAACGAGCTGCATCAGCACGTAGAATTCTCGTTGAATTTTGCAGGTTCCATGGGCTATCAGACTTCGATGATAGCAAGAGAAGTTGTCGATGGCGCTTAGCGGGCCACAACGAGCGAAGGAGGAAGAGCACTACTAACCCTGCCGAATCCAACTCGAGCCAGAAAATGGCGAGTAGCAGTCAGCTGATGGAAGAAAATCCGCTCTGCGGTGGAAAGGCCGACTCCAAGGAGAAAGGTCACATCAAGTATCCAGGAAAAGGGTCGACATTGCTCGTCTAACTTGCGTGCTCTCTCTCTTCTGTCACTAGCTATGATTGTAATAACATGGCCATTTGGTGCTCTGTTTGTATGGAAGCTAAAGCTTGTTTATCCTTCTGTGATTTGCAGCAATTTGGATTTGTATTTCTAGGTACTTGTAAGCATTTGCTTTTAGTCAGTAATTAGCTGGACTACCTTGACACTTGCATCTTTGATCATTAGATCTTCACTGTTACTGACTGATGGCCTAATTGCTTGTTCTCTCTCTTAGACATACATATATTTCAGCAAAAAATATATTTTTAAAATACATGTAATTTCACACTTTTTAAGATATGATCATGTGGTTAATAAACGACCAAATGATTCATGAAGTATGCACCTTATTATACTTTTAGGCTCGAACGATTTCCCGAGTCAAAATTTGTTCTTCAGATATTTGAAAATATTTAAATTAGGCATAAAAACTATAATATCATAAAGACATCTATTTTTCTTTAATCTGTAGCTTCTATTTCATGTGTTTTTTAAACGGGATTTCATGTATTGCGCTTATGTAATTTGTATTAGTACTTTCAAGTTTCAACCCTTAACAAAAAGCCGACAGGCTATATCTTTTAAAGCAAATAGGGACATTGCATGTTTTCTTTGAGCGAGGTTTTGTTGTGTCCATATATTAATATATTCAAACCGAATCAAACAGACAGAAACATAGCCGGTTACTTGTTAATGCTACACACTTTTGACTTTAGAATGAACAAAGATTACTTATAAAGAAAAAGATTGGATAAAGATTCAAACTCACTTATGAATTGAACTCCATTTCTTTCTAATGGAACTATGCAACTCCCCTTTTAACTTTAGAATCTCAAGAACAAACATCTTCGCCGCATCCATCCATTCCAGTCCCTACCTTAGGAAAAATATATCATGTTTTTTTTTTTTACATTTTTCATAATGTACGGTGTACAAATAAATATCTCTAGTCTACATAAGTAGATTGATTGATTTTTGCGTTATCGATCAAAGTACTTTGCTCAGGTATAGAGTCAATTTATGCAGACTAGAAAAGTGTTTAGAACCATTTATACACTTCTAAAATAATTAGTGCATCTTACAAACTAAATGGACAAAAATGTGTTTTGCCCTATGATCTGTCCAGCCTGGGAAACCTAAATAATGTCAAAAACTCGTCTTTGTTTAGCCTACCATTGAATAGCCGACCGGATCCAATGGCTCGCTTGCACCATTTTATTGAATAGCCTGGGAGACTTTAGATCGTTGACTTGTACGCCATCGTGCTTCTATTCGGCCTGTCGACCATATCGACTCGAATCAAGGTCGTGTGAATATCAGAATCTTAAACAGACATAACAGAAGAAAAAAAAATATATTTCTATTTTATGTATTGGAAGAAAAATGAATAATAATATACATTATTTAGCTAGTGCATGTAGCCCCGAAGAAAAGTGACGTTATTCGATCAAATTTTCTCTACTTCATGTGATATGTTTATTTAATTCCATACCAGATAAAATTAAGGAAATTTTAAAAACCAAACCCAGCTTAAGTTCTGGGTCGTGGATTCTTCCATACATTTTTTCGGAATGTATTTTCCAAGATTCTCTTAACATGGGTGATTTTTTTACAAGCAAAGATTATCAATGTATAGTAGAAATTGATAAGGTACAAATAAGTTAAATAGAAAAGTATTTTTTAAGCATGGATTTAGCGCTATTAACTCTTCAACAACATTTTTTGACCAACATGAAAAATGACAGTACTCTTCGATCAATTTGAAAAATGTGCCGTATGAATGTGTCAGGTTCTAATTGTTACAATTAGTAATGTTGAATCACGTTATTATAACTCGATCCACTCCAATTTTTAAGTTTGGAGGATAGTTCAACCATAAATATTTGAATGTTAACAATTTAAAATACTACTAGTCAAATTATTTAACCCTAAATAAGAAACAATCATTTCTAGCAAAATGTTATGTTACTTGTAATACTCGAATTCATAAATAAAGTTTCACATAAAAACTTTACATTTCTCTCTTTCTCATACCACATGGGAACCCATGCAAGCAATAAAAACCCTCGGAATTATGTTAAACCGCAACATGTAATTACGACTAATTAAATACTATATGATTAGGCCAACCATAAATTAAAATTAAAATTAAATTTCCGGTCCGCCCTCGGTGCTTCTTCTTTTCTCTCTCATTCTCATTCTCGTCGCCGTTTGCTTCTATTTCTCTCTCTCCGCCTACCCACCCACACTTTTTACACTACGCTTCCCTCGAAATAAAACCGCAAGACCGCCGAAAAGCGAAGCACCGCAAACTCAACGCGGTCGCCCGGTCGACCAATCGAACAATGCCCGCGCAGAAGCGGCCGGTCCCGGACGACTCCGAGGAAGAGCCGCAGCGACGACCGCCACGTGGCTCTCCGCCGCATCCTCCCCAGCTGAACGGCAACAGTCACCACCACGGGGCCACGGAAGCTCCAACTGAGAACGACGTCGCTCATGACCCTAAGGAAGAGGAAGAAGAGGAAGGTAAGGAGGGAGACGTAGAAGCGGACGAGGACGAGGATGAGGAGGACGATGAGAACGACGTCGGAGAAGAAGATGAGGACGAAGAGGAGGAGGAGGACGGAGAAGAAGAAGAAGACAAAGAAGGTAACCGTTTTATTTCACGGAGCTTGCATTATGTGTGTCTGTGTAACAAGGCGAGATTGAAAAAAGCGGTATCGTTTTTGTTTGTTGATCCTCAGATTCTGGGGAGAGTTCCAGCTCCGACGATGACGAGGAGAAGCCCGAGTACGTACATATTTTCCTCTATGCTTTGACTTTTTGCGATTTCTATGTTATTTTTCGACGTCATTTTCTCTCCGATCTAGTGGTTGGAGATTAGCTTAGGTTTCGGCGACCGCCCTTAGCATGTTTGCGAAGCTTTAGTTGTTACTCGTACATGCTTAGCTTGGGCTTTTAGCTACTAAGTTCTTACTTCGTCTCTTTCGGCATTCTAAAGAAGCAGTTATATATGTTCTTTTCCCTCTTCTTCTTATTTATTTATTTATAATTTTCCGATGCGAATAAGATTAGGTATCCAAAGTGTTAGATTATCCTTGCAGATTTGCGTGTTGAAGGCTTCGCATAAATCTAAGAGTTTTGTTGTTTTAAGTTTGCTTCGTTAACTGTAGTCTGATTTAGTTGACACCTTAGTAATTTTGTTGCAATTTTGTTGCAATTTGAGTTCGAGTCGTTGGATTCGTTTTTGTTGCTGCTGAATGATTGTGCGGAGAACGTAGACGTTGTTAGTTCTTTTTCTGAAGTAACTTTCAAATGCTTGTTTACTTGTTTACAACATTTGAACTTGGTTTATGCATGTCTCTTTGAGTCACCCACAAAAAATGAGGACTCTACTCTGCGTCTCTGCGCAATCTTTCAATTGTAAGGCTTGGTTTATTTCGCAAGCTTGGAAAACCCTCATGTAAAATTGTAAACTGAAGATTGGATGAGGAGGCTAGCATCTTGATACTGGTTTCTGTTGCAGATTTGTCTATGTGGAACTTGCAGACATCCGAAAGGAAGTACAGTGCCCGATATGTCTAGGTAACTGGGAACTATAATGGTATTCATTTTATCCTCCTCCGAAAAAGTTCAGCCTCTTCTTATTACTGGAGAATATTGTGCATCGAGACAAACTAGACAGGTCATTTGGTTATCTGGTAATCGCCTGTCAGCTAATGAATAATAATACAGTATGCTTGAGTGCAACTTCAAAGGAAATCAATGATTTTTATCTCTTCATTGAGTTAGGAGAGCAATTACCTCTTTTTCCTGATCATTCCCACTTTGCACGTGTATTTGTGAGTCATGACAGTTCCCTGATTAAACCAACCGTGTTCTTCTTCTGAATTATAAGTTTATTAACGCTCGTAATGTCTTCTACCATTTATTGGGTCCTGGATCCAATCTGGCTTGAAAAATATAGATATGCAAGTACAGTTATTCTCAACACAAGCTTAAACTGCACCACAGATTTTTCTGGAATAAGATAATTATTATAAAAATGAGATTCACCTGGTTCTCGTTGTTGAAAAAATTGCTAAATGCTTTTGAATGTGATTGTGATTTTGACATTCTCTAGAATCAAACAAGTTGTTTCTTTCTTCATATATCCATCATATTTTTCAATATGATAAATGGATTTGGGGAAGAAAACTATTATATGCCACTTCTGGAGAAGTATATATGCCTTTGCTCTTTCAGGCCTTATGCCATATGCATATTATCCAGATATGAAAACCCAAAAAGAGGTACTATAGAACGATCAATGTTTACGCGTGCATCCTTCATGTTCCGCATTTATATACTAGCATACTCTTGAAAAAGAGAATGATATATGCTGCTAGCCTGGAAGTCCTGCAGATGTCCAAGTAAGATTGCCATATTAAAATAAAGAATTCATGATATCTGCACCAATTGTTTTGAATGAACCACATGAACATGTTCCTGCTTCTAATGATTACCTTAACAGATCTCGTGTTCAATTATGGAAACTGTTCATCTAGTATAATCTATCCCCTGTTTTGAAAGAAAGTATGATCTATCTGCAACTATGTAGGGTTTGATATCTGCATGGCCACGATCCATTATAATGTTTTCTGCCTGTACAGGTATTATAAAGAAAACACGAACTGTGATGGAATGCCTGCATCGTTTTTGCAGGGAATGCATTGACAAATCAATGCGAATGGGGTACGTACTGGTGCTTCTTGCTCTTTCTGTTTCTGTTTTGCTGTGAGATTACTTTGAGGATTCTAGATTCACGTCCTGGTCTTGTCTGATATTTTATGTTTTTATACACTGCCTGTATCCAATACAGTGTATTGCCACCTTATGCTTAATTTCTTATTTTAGGAATAATGAGTGCCCTGCTTGTCGCACCCATTGTGCAAGCCGGCGCTCTTTGAGAGATGATCCAAATTATGATGCTTTGATTGCAGCTCTGTATCCAGACATTGATAAGTATGAAGAAGAGGTGAACTTTGTATCTCCCATGCACTTGTTTCCTAATATGGTCTTTCTGTAAATAACTAGCAGATTTTGTGGTCCCAGGAATTGGCTTTCCACGAGGAAGAACGCACACGAAATAAGCAGGTTTGTGCATTTCGCATTTTCCCTTGGTGCACATTTACATAACACCTGTGGTGCAGAAGGGCGTCCCCCATTTCTGCTTTAAGTTATATATTTTATTTTTCCTGAAATATGCTGGATAATTTGAATCTCAACATCTGTCCTATTCAATTCTATAGATCCAAGCTTCAATTGCCCAAATATTCCAGAGGCAATCAGAAGCACTTGCTAGGAGACGGACAATAGGCAAAGAGACATCGGGTCAATTTTCTACAAGACCACAACGCCGACAAACTCGGAGGCGAAGTCGAAGTGAATTCCAAGGATCTGAAGAGAATGAGGATGAAAATGATGACAAGGGTGCAAAGGATTCTTCTTCTGCTGATGAGAGGTCGACAGAAGGAAGACGGAGACGCAAGAGACGAACAGGAGTTAGGACTTCCCTGCCGTCAACTTCAGCAGATCCTGATGGTGGTTCAGTTGATAACGATCTGGAAGCTGGCAGAGAAAACAGAGGAATTCCTCCTGGGCTTGCATGGAGTGCAGAAATGCTTGCATGGGGCAGGGGTGGTGCTCGGAGTAACACCAGGCATGGAAATTCTAGTGTTGGCAACAACAAGAATTCCCGTAGCACTCGCTTGACTAAGCTGGTAGAGTATCTCAGAAGCTTGGAAGAAAAACATGATGAGGTATTTTTGATGCTGTCAGACTGCCATGCTTTATAAGTTAGGTTTCAGTTTTATGATGTGCACACCTACTGCAGGCCAACAGTTTAAGAGTCTGAGGTCTAAATTCAGGAGCGGAAAGCACACAATGAATATTCCGTTAAAGGTCTTATATGTTTATAGCATGCCATAAAATAGTAGATGTAATCAACCTATGGTGATGCAATGCATGCTGCCTCATGCTTTCTTGGTGTATATTGAGGCTGTGGGGAGTTTGTGTTTGTAGTCTAGCTTCTTGCTTTTCTTAGTCTGAAATCTTGAAATTCTTATTAATTCTTTTGGAACATTATAGGGAGATTGACAGATTTATTGTCTTCATGAAAGTAGTGTGACCTTATAATTACCCTATGATCAGTTTCTACCTAGGTACTCAATAGCGCGCTATAACGGAAATGTACTTCTCCCGCTACGATATATACCCGCCAAGCGCTATTGGTAGTAGCGGCCACTGTGGCGGCCAAATAGCGGCCATAGCGGCCGCTATTGGGAGTTTTCGATGAAGTTCCTTAACTTCCCCTGTTTTTTTTCTTCTTTCTTTTACTTATTTGAGGGCAAAAAGGTCATTTTTTACCTAATTAAAACTCCCAGCAGAACCCTAATTTTTTCACGGGATTCTCCTCTTCCCCCTCTCGCTTCTTCTTCTCTATGGAACAGCCGTCCTCTCTCTCTGGATGGGTTGTTTTTTCTGTTTTTGAGTTCTTTAGTGTTTATGTACCCTGTTTAAGACTTCGCAATAGCCGCTATCCACTATTCCGGTATCCGCTATCCCGCTATAGCAGTTCAGGAGATCGCCGCTATGCGACGCTATCCGCCATTGACTACCTAGGTTTCTAGGCTGAAAAGCACACTGTAGCAGCTCTTGAATATGCCGACTAATTTTGAACTTCGTGTTGTTTGTTGTGTTATTGATATGAAAGTGTCGTTTTCCTTTCTGCAGTTAGAGATTCATCTCAAGCTGATCTCTTTGGACCAAAAGGATTTGCAAGGTTTGCAGCAGCCCTATCTTTGCTGTCGACCCAGCTTGTCAGTTAAACACCTATGCGAAGTGAGATTCTCCACCACTCTGTTGATTGTCAATTATCTCTCCTTGAACAATTATATGTGCTAAGCAATTGTTATTTGTGGCAAAACTCCAAGAAAATGAACACGATGTCATTAAATTATTGGAACTTCAGGTCTCAGCAAATACTAGGTTGCACCTCGAGTTCTACCATGTATTAGAACATATATTTTTTCTGGCTAAACTATTTTCAACTTTCAAACAATGGTTAGGATTTTACCAACTCTCTAGTCTCTCTTAGGTTTTTACTGAAAATTCAATGGTCTAAATATTGCGACTTGGTTAAAAAAAAATCTGACCAGACCCATATGAGTAATTCTTTTGCTTGGCGTTATACTGTTCTCTCTGTCTGCAGTACGTGGCTCATCAGACACCTTGGCAAGCTGAAGAAGTTGAAATACTATTAATTAAGGGACGACAGAATCCCGATGATGTTCACCTTTCTTGTTCTTCAATGTTAACGGATGAGCTACAGATTCTAAAAGACCAAGACACTTTGTCAGGCCTTGCAACGAATTGCACAACAAATAGAGGTCGTCTGGTGAGTGCATAATTGTTGCATGTGATTTTTTTAATGCATGTAAAGTGTAAACTTGCACTGATCCATGCTGCTTCAAAGAGTGCTCTACATCCAACTGTGTTGGATGTCATACATCAGACTCGGGTCATCTATACGTTTTTCGTGCGCAAACTTAAAAAGAGTTATCTAACTGGAACTGGTGCTGTTTCAGAATTAGGTTGGCTTGAACGATGGTATCTTGTACTTTTGAAGACATGGCTCAGATTGTTTCGGGGCAAACCTTTTCTTTCTGACATTTGGCTCTTTGGTTATCGCAGATTCTGGCATACCGGCGGAAGGAGACTAGCTAATCGAGCTAACTATATTTATTTGTTTCCTTCCAGAGAAGGTGAACTCCTCAGCCCAAGCGTTCGAGTTTAAACTGTTGGGAAAGCGAGTTGTGTACATACAAGAGAAGAGGTGACATTGATTTTCTTTGTTTACAACCTTTGAGATTACTAGTTTTCTTCCAACCTAAATCAATCAACCATCACCCAGATTGTTGAGAGTTGCTAGTGATGGGCTCTCGCGGCTGGTTAAAGCATTTGTTAAAATACGAACCAGAGAGTTGCCACTGGAAACTGCATCTTCTTTTTCCTGTTATATGTGGAGTGAGTGTCATTTTCTTTATATTATGGTTTAGTTTGGTGATGATAATCTCTATCCTGAGGTGGTTTGGTTGTCTCCGTCCAAGAAGCGGAAATTCTATTTCTGGGTGTTTTGAACGATACTAATCTGACTTAGCCCATGGGCCAATCATCTTTAAGGGTAGTAGCCTAAAACCCAACAGTCTCCTTTTGGGCATTTTTGGGCTTTCGGTCCGTGTTAGGGGCCAATTAGATTTCTTTTCCTGCATCCAGAGAGATGTTAATTTTGAGATTTCTCCAATTAAAATTGCTGACATCACGATACGATTTGTGGGTATTAGTCAGCAAATTTTGCTAACCTCTCACCCTTCGTCTCCATCTATGCCCCTTCGGACAGATTGTGTTGGTGTTTCTTATGTCGTATATGTACTACTGCCTTCTGTACAATAATCGTATATTTTAATATACCCCTTCGGACAGATTGTGTTGGTGTTCCATGAGAAAATAATGAATGTTCGAGACAGATTATGAATCAACGATCTATGAACAACAAACACCGGCATCTGTGAGAGAGACCACAATTAAGTTCTACGAAAAGAACCAAAACCTCTGGTAGGAGCATACTCATTGCCTCCCTTATCTACCTTTGGGCTACCACGCCTCTACCTTAACCCTTTCCTATAGATTCCTAGTCCTACTTTGTGGACAAAGCAACGGACGGGGATGGGGTAGAATTCGAAATATCCGGGCTGGGCTTTTATCTATTTGAGGTTCGGGTTGAAATTCTTTTTTCCATGGCCCGACTCTTTTTGGATGCCCATTTGACAACTACGATGGAGAAAGTCTCATTCTTTACTAGGGCCCCCGAAAGTACGAAACTAGTCCGACTTAGCCCATGGGCAAAATAATCTTTAAGACCAGTAGCCCATAACCCACCTATTTCCTTTGGTTGACAGAATGGCTTCCGTGACATGAATGCTGTTAAATAACTTAGGTACCTCGGGCAAGGAGCTAAACTTAATTTGTAACCCAGACTCAGAAAAAAATTATTTCTGGAGTTGAGCCCGACAGGAGGGGTTTTAGGTTTGCATTCAAATCTGATAAAGTTATAATGTCCAAAGGAGGGATGTTTGTCTTACATGCATACAGATTCTTAATAATTTCATTCATCCCTTTTGCTTTATATTTCAATTCGAAATTGGAATATATCTACTTTATCAGCATATGGCTCGTCCCATAATGGAATAGCAACGATCTTTTATTTTTTTTCCAACAAAAAACCTAGCTTGGATACCTCTCCAATTAACTTGACGATACCTAGAGGGAAAAACAAACTACAATTGCTAACAATATTGAGCAATTCACGGAAGCACATCCAATATGCATGTCCCATGAAGCCAACTTCAATAAAAACTCTCTACTTAGGTGCTGATCCAATGAACCAGCCACCCTTTACCCCTATATATACACACACACACATATCCATCTTGTCCGAACCCAAAACAACAAAGACAATAACATATACAAAAAACCAGCTCAAAGTCATACAATGATGAGGACTGTTGCCAGTTTCTCCGTGGTACTTGTGATGATCACCGTCCTCCTTGCTTCAGGAGGAGTGGAAAGCATGATGCCCGTCGAATGTAACCTCGAGATGCCCGAATGCGAGATGGTGAGCAACGAATTCTCGTCGTGCTTCGACTTCCTTAACGGCCACACTGAAGGTGTCGACGGAAACTGCTGCAACTTGTTAGACAAGTTGAACATGGCGGTCATGTACGGCCAGGCCGCGGGTCCCAACATATGCTGCTGCATCCAGTCGGTCGTCTCCAACGGAGTCTTTGAGACTGAATACATCTACGATCGGACCCCTAAGCTCCCTTCCATGTGTGGTTCTCAGCTCCCCATCTCCGAGGCTATTATGAACTGTCACTTCCCCGCAGGAACACCTCATGTACGTTAATTCTCTATCCTGAGCTTAATCTTGTAAAATATTTGGTAACACTTACACGGTAAAGTGCACCATAAACTTAAAAATAATTGAAAATAATTAATTTTGGAGAATGTCTTCCAAACCTGGTATCCTAGCTAAGCAAAATTATCTAATGGAACAAATAAGTTTGTAGGTAATTATAATGAAATTATGAGCAAAAAGTCAAAAATCTTGTGGTTTCGGATCTAATTTTTCATGGGAACAAACCTAATGTTTTAAAAAATTACATGGCAGTTATATAATGATTTACTAATGATGTGCGTCTGGGAAAATGATATATTTTACTTTGAATATGCTGCATCTATAATGGCATAATCATTAATTTATAATTAATTGAAATTATATTTGTATTTGTATGAAACAGGGATCTTGAGAGCTCCAACTTGGATACTTGTGGGGAGCGGATGATATAGCATCAACTAATTAATGAAGACGCTGAGTCATAATACGTAATTAATAAATGAATTATATGATAAGACACACTTGTCACTACTTAACGAATAAAGATCAACTTGTATGTTGTCAGCTACAATTCGTTACGGTGGAATAATGTTGACCAAAAATGTTGACCAACACTATATAATAAAAGAAAATGAATTTATATAAATGCTTCCTACCCTATTTTTGTATATTGTTTTTCAATTTTCTTGGCATTGCCGCGATGCATATTCTACGACGAGACATGCATGTGTATAGTATGAAGATAGTAGAAGAATTTTCTCAACAGGCCGCTACCTACGTTTGAAATCCTCCACTGGACTGTTACTGAATAATTATATTGTGGTCTTTGCGATAATATTTAATTTTTTTTTGTAATGATATGTGAATTTTGTAAAACCCAACCTCCAAATCATAATTGTTGTTCTTCTACAAACTAATCATAATTGTCGAGAATTATAGTGTATACTAACTATCTTTAAGTTCCGAGGATAACCAAATAAACAATGAGAAAATATTTTGAGAATGAACTTTTAGATCCAACAAGTCAGTAGTTGAGTTGGTGCAACCACAAATACAGGGATGTCAATTTCCTAAGAAAGCGCAAAAATCCATTTTTAAAGTAAAATGCAACTTCATTTCGCAGCCAACAATTCTCATTGGATGTTGGCGTAGAGACTCATGAAATGAAAAAAAGCAGTGCAATAGTAGAAAATATACCTATACTCAGTCGTGATAATAAGCGTATGATTGGATAATATAATAATGGGAAAATTACCCTCAGGCCCCTCGGGTTTGCGAAAATTCGTGTTTTAGCCCCCCTATTTTTTTTTATTATCATTCAACTCTTTAATCTTATCAAAAGTGTATAATTTAGCCCCTGTCGCCGGAATCCGGCAATTTCTCCGGCGAAATGGCACCTAAGATTACTAAAATACCCTTTTCCTTTAAAAAGTAAAAAAATAAATTGAAACACAATCGTAATTCGTATTGAGCTGAAATTTTTCATGATGCATCCTAAAAATATACATGATTTACGTAAAATATTTCAGAAATTTTTGAGGTACAAAAGTATTTTTTTATTTTCCAACGTGCCAAAATTTTGTAAAATCATGTAAAATAGCAAATTTGTTTAATTAGGCTGAAACTTGTCCCATGCGTCTTTTAGCATATTTAATGAATTTAGGAATCAAAAAGTCTGGATTCTCATGAGCCAATTTTGAAAAAATCGGCAGATACCAAAAATATAGAGTTTTAATTTATTTTTTTTACTAAAGATGGAGTCTTTAGTAAAGATGCTAAAGGACACATAGAACAAGTTTTAGGTCCTGAATTCACTAAATATGCTTAAGAACACATGGGACAAGTTTTAGCCCAATTAAACAATTTTTCTATTTTATATGATTTTACAATATTTTGGCACGTTGGAAAATAAAAAAAATATTTATGTGTCTCCAAAATTTTTGAAATATTTTATGTAAATCATGTATATTTTTAGGATGCGTCATGAAAAATTTCAGCTCAATACGAATTATTATTATGTTTCAATTTATTGTTTTACTTTTTAAAGAAAAAGAGTATTTTAGTAATCTTAGGTGCCATTTCGCCGAAGAAATTGCCGGATTCCGGCGACAGGGGCTAAATTATATACTTTTGATAAGATTCAAGGGTTGAATGATAATAAAAAAAAATAGGGGACTAAAACACGAATTTTCGCAAACCCGAGAGGCCTGAGGGTAATTTTCCCTATAATAATTTGTCGACTGCTGAGAAAATAATTCCTAGAATTTTGAATCTCAAACAATTACCTTGGTGAATTTATGTACACCCGGTCACACTAGGATATTGGCCATGCCCGAAGTTTTTACTTTTACTGCAATGAGGGAAAGCCGAAAGTATGTAATATATTGTATCTGTTATGTGGTATGAGTGGGCTGTTTATATTGTATAGAAATGTCCATATCCTAGGCAAATTTGAAGTGGGACATTCTCTAATATATTGTATTAATCCACACTTGTGCAATTCCTCCTTAAGCATATATTTGAGGTGATTAACGGACCGATAATTTTAAAATTGATTAAAATTTACATATTTATTATTTAAAAGTCTTGAATTAAATATAAAAATTTGATAGACATGGCTCCAAATGACCATCAGACCATGGCCATATTGCGAACAAAAAAAACATCTCATACGCTTCTCCGAATTATTTAGGACACTCTGACATCAATGAATTCTAGCTCAAAAGGTAAAAAAAAAAATTGGGCAAAATTAAGTTTAGAGTGGCTAGGACGATGTGTAACAGCTTCCACTTATCACTGTTAGAGATTTTGAAGATGAAAAAAATAGTTCTATGACAATCAAGATGAAGATAAATAAATTCAATTGAGAGTTTGACCTCTTGAAAAAAAAAATTCATGTGAGTTGACAAGATATCTTGGAGTAAAAATAAGAGATCCACCAGAAAAATATAATTTTTTTTTATCTAATTAGCCTTGTTCTTAGATATTCTCCAAAAAAAAAGTTTTGTTTCTTAGATGGATTATTATCTTATGCTTATTTAGAAGACATTACTCATAACCATTAACTGGTGTAAAAATGGTAAAATTAATTGCTTTTATTTTGGTTATTTATTTTGTAAATTAAATCCGAATTGATAAAAGTTAAAACGAATTTTCTACGAGGATAGCAAAATAATAACTGTTTCATCTCTTACGTTTTTCCCAACCATTCCGTTAGTACATTTTGCATCATACAATTTTAAAATATTCAAAATATAACCTATACCAAATGGGTTTAGCATAACTGAAGTATTTTTCTGCTTTTAATTTTTAAGATCTTTTTAGGGATTGAACCCATTTTAGGGACTCGAATCCCCGCCTCATCACCTTACCTTCGCTAATTGATGCGGATCGCAAGGCTAAGTATTTTGCTTATTGTAAATACGTGTGTATGTATATATGTATTGAACTAACAAAAAAATTTGTTCTAAGGTAACTAACAAATTATATATGAGTTTTTCAACCATAGAAAGATCATATTTCATTGGCTAGGTATCCGTATACCCTAAAATTTCAACAAAAAAATACATGCCAAGAAAAACATTGAGCTAGGATACTAAATTAAGGAATGTGTTGGTAAGTCATTCCATTCATGTTATTTTCTCCTGCGTCGAAATTGTAAACTGTAACTAATTAGGATACCTGTGTATTTAGCTTCACGTTAGCTAGAAGAATGGGGAGAAAAAAAAAGATAACATTTTTTAGCAACTCACGGAAACAACATAAAATCTGCATGTCCCATGAAGCCAACTTCACTAGAAACACTTTTCAATTAGATCCTCCAAGCCGCTAGCCACCCGTTAGCCCTATATATACATATCCATATTTGCATGAACTCAAAACAACAAACAAAACCCACTTAACTTAAAGTCAAAATTATATACAAAACCATCTGGCAAGTCATATAAGGATGAGGACTATTGCTAGTTTCTCCGTGGTCCTTATGATCACGATCGTCCTAGCTTCGGATGGAGTGGAAAGTGCAAGAGCAAAACCACACCATGGTCGTGATAATTCTCGGAGGTCCGAATGCGAAATGGTGGACAATGAATTCCCCTACTGCTTGGACTTCCTCACTGGCTTGACGGATACCATGGACCCAAGGTGCTGTAGAGCAATAAACGAGCTGAACATGGCGGCCAAGAACGGGGTCGGGGCTTCCACCATATGCCGCTGCATCGAGGCCATCGCGAAGGGGTTGGAGCCTCCTTTGCGCTACTATCAGATCTCCAAGCTCCCTTCCATGTGCACTACCCATCTCAGCTTCCCCATCTCCGAGGCTATTAACTGCAAGTTTCCCTAGTAACACCATATATATCCCCACGTATATATAAGGTGATATGTTTGTTATTCAATTCTCTATCCTAAGGTTAATCGTATATTTATATCTCAATAACAAGTACACGATACATATTTCAAAGCATTTTTTATTAGATCAAAGAGTTCCTCCAGAAGTTAATCTATTAATTTGGATACAGAATTTTCACAACGTTTAAGGCCAAAGTTTACTGCTGTAGCTAAGAAAGTTTTAAATTGTGAAAAATTAGTTTATATTCAATGATCATTAAGCAATTTTTTATATCACAAAAAAATATTGTTGGTGCCAATTTTTTGTGATGAAATTGAAAATTTTCGTATTGTTTGCTTTCGTTTTAAATGTGTGTGGGGTAATGATCTGATTATTAATTGAAATGTTATTTTTTGGAACAGGATTTAAAAGCTCCAATTTGGAAACTTGTTGGGAGCGGATGGTACACCGTCAACAACTACTTAATAAGAAAGATAAGGGGTAGTAACAGCTACAGACATCTAATTAAGTTTATTACAAGAACATGCAAATTAAATAAATGACTTGTATGTTTGCAGCTACGTTGCCTTACAAAAATAACATAATGTACCATGGGTTTTTTTTATTTCAACCCATAATAATTGCACTATCTAATAAAAGATGTATTTAGCAAAGTGACATGTTCGGTACAAGCAGATAATTTATTACTTCTAAAATTTAAAATTTTCGCGACATTCTGATTGGAAATGCCAAATAGCTTGTAGCTACGACGATGTCAAGGAGTTTCAAGATCGAACCATAACAAAGTCGTAGTTAAGGATTAACATTTGAATTATTCAAATCTTAACTATCCAAATTTATTTTTATACCCGAATCCGAATCTAAACAAGTAACTCTCCGAAATTCGATATCCTAACTTTTTCGTATACGGATTCGAACAATCCAATTTACAATAGGCGACCTGTCATCCATATTATCACTAAACAAATTACCTTCGGTGCAACAGACATCACCATAAAAAAAAAAGCCAATTTTGGATTAAAAAACTCAATTGAAATAACTTCTAAAAACATGAAGAACGAGATATAATATTTCTTCAATAGGAGAGAGATGGATGACTAGAAGCTTTAATAACAGACGAGCTACCAGCAAATGGGACAAGGTTTGAGGAAGCAGATACCTCGTCCCCGTTGAGGCTCCCCGACTTCAACCAGCGAGCGTTGAGAAGGACGAGATGCAACCGTGCAAAGAGTCAGGGATGAACTACCAGGAGCCAGATAAAAGATTTAAAATTTGGGAATTTAGGGGTTATGTTTGAGAATTTTTAATAATTGGTTTGGTTGAGGCTATTTTTTGAATTAGGTGTGGGTTGAATTGAAGTGTTTGAAGTGATTTGGGGGTTAAGTTTCGGGGAATTGATTTTCAAGGAAGGAAAAAGTATCTGAAGTCGGCCTGGATCAGGAAATAGTGGGTTGGGCTACTTGAATTTGGATACATAGGATATCCAAGATATTAAATTTATTATCTGTATCCAAAGTTTATATTTTGAATAATCCAAATTTAAATTCGGAAAAAATTGGATATAAATTTGGACAACAAGTATCGAATAAAAAATGTTCAATTCTAATCTTGGTGTAAAAATTTATATTAAAAAAATTCTTAATAGAACCGTGTATCAGTCCCGGTAAATCATGTCACTACCAATTCTGCAAGGACTCCAGAACGTTTAGAATTAGCCGAGTGCTGCCATACATGAGAGCCCAAGTCCCTCCTCTTCCAATGAGGCAAGGAACTCTAGAAACCGGAAATGGCTTGTCAAAATTGGAAAATAAACCTTCTCGAAAAAAATATCACTTACAAAATTATCATAGATTTATATTTTTTTTATTCCAAAATTATGAACTCTCAACACTTCTTTTTTAAAGTGAAAATGGAAGACCGAATTATTTAAATTGTATCCCTTACAACTCCTAACCACACTCGGCAACCAATAATTCGTAACATTGATGCCAATAATCAATGACTATATATTACACCCAATTAAATAAATTTAGTTGTATATTTTTCTACAATTTATAGTTTGGGTACAATCAAATTTATTAACTTAGAAAGTTATTAATTAATGGATTATAGTCGCTTAATGCTTTTGGTTGAAGTTCGAGAAGACGACACCAGAATTTATTCATGCAATGCCAATAATACATGATGAAAACCAACTAGATACAAATTTCAAGGAAAATTTGCAAAAATAGATTCATATCTTGCTAAAGTTTTCTAGTTACTTTTGTAAAATCTAAATTAGTCGATTTAACAAATTTTACTTACAAACAAATAGTACAAAAAAAAATATTAATTAGACACTTCAATAAATTTAACGGTACCTGGAGCTTGAAGGATAGGGAACTAAAGTTTTTAAGCAATTGAAGAAAGCAACATGAAATATGCATGTCCCATGAAGCCAACTTCACTAAAAACTCTCCACTTAAGTGCTGCTCCAAGTAACTAGCCAGCCTTTACCCTTATATATACATATTGCATGAACTCCAAACAACAACACAAACCCACTTAACATAAACACAAAATCCAGCTCTCAAAAGCCATAATGATGAAGACTATTGCTAGTTTCTCTTTCGTCCTTATGATCATGATCATCCTAGCTTCGGGTGGAGCCGAATGCTCGAGGGCCAAACTGCCCGAAGTTTGTGATTGCCCGAAGCCGGAATGCGAGATGGTGAACAAGGTATTCCCCGCCTGCTTGCCCTTTCTAACTGGCTTGACAGATCCGGTGGACGCCTGGTGCTGTGGGGCAGTACACAAGCTGAACAAGGTGGCCAAGAGCGTGGCTAGGGCTCCCAACACCATATGCCGCTGCATCGAGTCCATCGCGAAGGATCTTGATCCTCCATTGCTCTACTCTCAGATCTCCAAGCTCCCTACCCAGTGCTCTACTCATCTCAGCTTCCCCATCTCCGAGGCTATGAACTGCAACTTTCACCAGTAACACGATATATATGTATATATATACATATATATATATATATATATATATATATATATGTGTGTGTGTGTGTGTGTGTGTGTGTGTGTGTGTGTATATATATCCACAATGTATGTATAAGGTGATCTCTTATTCAATTGTCTTTGAACTTACGAAAGTACCAAGTTAAATTCCTAACCAGTATAGCATTGGTGTAAAAAATTCACTTCCATAAAGATGGGTTCTGCTAGTTTGTTAGAAGTCAAAATTTTGATTTGGATCAATGTTTCACGCAATTGAAACAAACTGACGTGAAATTTTGTTTATTGCAAAAAATAAGTTTATACTTAATGATTATGAGAATTATTTATCATTAAAAAATTTGTGTGTCTGGAAAACCTATTTTTACCGTGGATTCTGTTTTTTCGTATTGCTTGCTTTCTTTCTTTCAGGTATGGGCTTATAGTATAATAAATTTTATTTGTATGGAACAGGATTCAAGAGGTCCTATTCGGAAAATTGATGGGAGCTGATGCGTAAGCATTCAAGTACTGTATAAGGAAGGGTGTAATAGCTAAGGACATCTAATTAATTGTATAACAAGAGCCGTATGTCAGTACAAATTAAATATAGTACTTGTATATTTTCAGCTACGTTCCCTTACCAAGAAAGAATAATGTACCATGGTTTGATATATCACCTGCACCATATCTACTAATATTTTAGTAAAAGTGACATGTTTGGTGCTGTTGTTTTATGTAAGTAGATAATTTGAAATTCTTGATAACTAATTTTGCAATTAATAATCGGTAATTTTAATATTGCCTCGTAAAAATGTATAACAATGAATACCTAAATTGGTAATTCTTCACGATTTTTTGTTGGAGTATGAGAAAGGGACACCAGAACTTTTGATTGGATTGAGAACTAACCACGATGAAATCTAACTAGATTTAAATTTTAAGGACATAAGTAAAATTATACTCATATTTTGCTAAATTGTTCTAGACATGTTTGTATCAAAGAATTATTAAATTACATTTGACTCACATTTAGTAACACGCAGGCAAAGATACGTACGTCATTTCTACAATGTTATTTCCTGCGGCCTGAGGAAAGTTTTGAGACGCAACTGTAACCTGTTATTAACTAGGATACTCTTCCAATTAATTTAAGGGTACATTTTTTGTGGCATAATTTAAGGGTGCCTTGAGACGGAGCGACAGGAAATTAAAAAGATGACATTGTTGAGCTATTCACGGAACAGCATCAAATATGCATGTCCCGTGAAGCTAACATAAAAAACTCTCAATAAGTTGCTCCAAGACTTATATATCCGTATCCATTTTGCATGAACTAAAAAAAAATATTCCGTGATAATCGAATGAAGTTCAAAGTTTTTTCACGTTGCTCTTTAACTCAAGTCAAAGAGTCAAATCGATTCGTTGAATCTTGGATATAACGTTTACCAGCTTTTAACACAGCCCATATTTGAACCCGTATCGAGTGTATCTATGAAAAAAATTAATGACGAAAATGAGTTTGTACTTACCGATTATTAAATATGTTTATTGTAATGTACGAAGAAAAAAAATTGTGGGTGCAGCTATCTTTCTTGCATGTTTTGATAATGGTATAATAAATAATTAATTGAAATTGTTATTTGTATGAAAAAGGGGATTTGAGAGATCCAACTTGGATATTTGTGGGGACCGGGGATCATATATCATCAACTACTTAATGAAGACGCAGTCCTAATCGATTAATTACATAGCAATAGACATTTCAGAGAAGAAGAAAAAAGAAAGACTTGTATGTTTTATTACCATGACAAAATAATGTACCATGCTTTGGTTTATTGGAAACCATAAAACCTGTACTATCCAATAAAACTTATAATAGTAAAAGGGACATGTTGATTTTAATTTAGTCGATGATCTTTAATTCTTATAACAGGCTGCTTCTCATAAAGTTATGTAACGCTCTTATCCAAGATATGCAGGTATCCTAAACATAAGAACATTGATCACAAGGGGATTGTACAATTCTCCAATATATGTGAGGAGCTTCTATTGCCAAGGAGTCCACGTGTCTTCTAACACGTGCAGATCTAGAGTCGCGTGTCGGAAACTCGTCTAGCGAGTCTGTGCTACTCTGATGAATTTGCCGCATGGCACGCGCTGATTCATTTGAATTTTTGTTTTAAAATATTTTTCAAAAGAACAAAATTTGAGAAACTTTTAAAATAATTCTCTATACCATTTGCACCATTGTGTTTGAACAAAATATTTTTTATTTTAACAAATTTAATAAAAAAAATTATTAATTATTCAATATATGTAATTTAAATTGAGTCCAAAATTTTGTATGGTTCAAATTGAGTCCAAAATTTTTTGTGGCCAAAACTCGTTTTAAAATTCTATAAATTGAGAGCATTGTCATTTTATTTTTCCTCACTCTTACTCTCATCCATCTTCTCATTTTATAATATCTATTATATCTTTTACTTATGGATCATAATCGTCCTAATCATGATTATGAATGAACGAACGAGCTTTTAGAATTAGATCTTAATTACGATTTTGATCCAAAAAATTACTCATAGCCTACCCAAAGCCTCTCTCAAATGCAAGATTCTTTCTAATTTCACAAACACCCAATAACACTTTGTCCCAAATTCACCTAGACCTTAACATAACTTTGTTTTCCCATTCCAACACAATTTTTACCAATAACCACCATACCCACAACCAAGATATTTCTCACATATGTTGAACCAGTAACCATGGCTAATGCAACTAATGCATCATCAACGCATGCCAATTTAACCCAAGCCAATTCAACTCAGGCAATGTACTCATATTTTATTTTAATATAACTTTAGTTGATGTACTCTTATTTTATTTTAATGTAATTTTTAAGTAATCATGTAATATAATTTTGGTTGTTTCAAAATTTATTTTAACGCTTATAATTCGTTCAAAATCATATTCATTTGATACAATTGCTGTATTTAAAAAAGAAGTAGAGTTGAGATGGAATTACTGTAACATATTCTCTGCTATAAAGAACAACTGAAACTGCGACTCACGAGTTAACGTGGACGAGAAAGAAAAACATGAGAATCCCTTGTTAAAACTCACTGGTGTAGATGGTCTAATATCATTTTTATTCTTAGTGTTACAATCTTGTGCTAATGTTTTGTACGCGATTTTAAGCGTGCACCAACATTGACAATTTGATCATATACATAATTTTTAAGTAAATATTTACGTTCTAAATAGTATAGCACTTTCTTTTACAAAATTTTGACCGTCGACTTCATTAAAAAATTTGTGTGGTGAAACTCAGTGGGAAATAACTATGGTATGAAAGAAATACGGGTGATTACATACATATTGTAGAGTATACTTGTACCGGTTTCATGTTATACGAACAGTGGTATATTGTATATGCTAAACAAAGAATCAAAATAAGAGGATAAAGCATATATATTAGTACTAACCGATCGATCATTACTCATGTTAAGTAGTTCTCGTGTAGCATTTACCCAATTGAAGCAAGGGAAAGGCAAAATTTGATATATTCACCTAGTTGTCAGGACCATCCAGATCACATAAGTTTGATGTGTTGTAACTATTTGAACGATATATTTATACATTTGTACTTATTTAATGTGTTGTATAACTAAATGTCATGTATAACGACACAAATGTGTTATTCAAATTCATGTTGCCCATTACTGTTATTAGAGGTTAGCAACACCAAATTCATCCCCCATCCATAACTATAGTCAAATAGGACAGCTATTCAAAACTTGTTCGTACGGATAATTGCTAGAAATAGACAAGAGTATCGACTCTTGACACATGCAAGAATCAGTAGGAGACGTAACATGATTAATTTTTCCAAATCGGCGTCGTACCCGGGTAAGAAAAATACCACAAAAGTTTAACAATGATTAAAAAATTGTAATCATTAGAGTTGTCCAAAGACAAACAGACACATGAAATACACTTTTCTCTAAAATAAAAGAGATTAGCTGATGAACCGGATCCAATGGATAAAGGCATGGATGATACAAATATTGAAAAAAAATAGTTATAGATTAGTTTAACCCGGTAAAATCTGCAAAATAATTAATAAATTCTTAGATGTTTCCAATATTTATACCTTATAATTCCCATCTGAAAAGAGGCCGTCGATCGGTGAGAGCGCGTATTTTGATTAGAAAAGTTGGTGGAACAAAAAAAGAAAGGGGGAAAGGAAACCAACGCGGGTACGAAATAAACAAAAGCCAATAATTGGGTATTTGGGTTGGCTTGGGATGGGGGTTGATTTAAAGTCACCCCTCAAGTCACGCGACTGTTTCAAAGTCAATGTTTTGGGCCTCTAAATAGTCAATCTTCATTAAAAAAAACAAACTAAATTTCCTTCTTTCATCCCCACACCCAACCTCATCTCTCTCTCTCTCTCTCTCTCTCTCTCTCTCTCTGTGTGTGTGTTTTGATTCATACAGTAGAGGGTAAGAAGAAGAAGGTAAAGGAGCCAACTTTGAAGAAGAAGAAGAAGAAGGAGGTAATAGAGCCAACTTTGAGCCAATACCATGACGGGTAGAGAAATCCTCTACAAGATGAAGGTCAGTCTCAATAACCCAACTTTTTTACTCATTTAATTTTTTTTTACCTTAATTGATCCCCTGGTGAAAACCCACGATCAAGTTTGAATCTTGTTGTACTTGGACCGAGAAAGTTCAAATCTTTCTAACCGAGAGTGGAATCTTATCCTTTTTTTGAAGTTCTCTGCTTTCTATAGTTGCTTGTAGGCTGTGGAGCTCGTAACTTGATCAGATATCTGCGTTTTTTTATGGAGTAATTTCATGGGTTGAAACATTTGATCCAGTTAGCTAGGACCCAGTTCAGTTCTGTCTTGATTCGTACTACTTGGTATATTTTGAGTAATTTTTTGGAATTTTAAAGACAACTTGGGACTTTCCTTCCTTATTTGGTTATAGGTTGGTTTTTGTACTTGGTGGTTTCAGTATTATGTTTACGCCTGATAATGTTTGTTTTACCATGAGTGACTAAAATCTGATCTAACCAGATGCTTATGGAGCATTGGCTTCAACGTGATTATTCAATTACCGATGATTATGGTTGCTTTGATCAGAAATTAAGTGCTTGTTCGAAGTGTTCTGGGGAAGAACGTCCTTTGAAAGTTTGTTCTGACATTGATCTTTCATTCAGGTGAAGGCTGGATTAGCGTCCACGTCAGAGACAGGGAAAGGGAAGAGCAAATTGTCAAAGCATATCACGCATGGTTATCACACGGTGAAGGGGAAGTCGAACCATGCCATGGAAGATTACGTGGTTTCCGAATTCAAGCAACAGAATGGCCACGAATTGGGTCTGTTTGCGATATTTGATGGGCATTTGGGCCACGACGTGGCAAATTACTTGAAAAACAACCTGTTTGACAACATCCTTAAAGAGGTATGATCAATCGTCTACTTTATGGTTCCTGGCTGTTTTGCCCTACTGTTGCTCAGAAAGTGCTCACGTTTCTCTGCTTATCATTTGCAAGCAGGATGACTTTTGGACGGATCCTGAGAGTGCCATAAGAAGGGCTTATCAAATGACCGATGCAAAGATACTCGAGCAACCTTTAGTCTTGGGAAAAGGAGGGTCAACTGCTGTCACTGCAATATTAATCGATGGTCAGAAGCTGGTAGTAGCAAATGTGGGAGATTCTCGTGCTGTTCTGAGCAAGAGTAGCGTTGCCAAGCAAATATCGGTTGATCACGAGCCAAGCAAGGAAAAACGGTTGATCGAGAGTCGTGGGGGGTTTGTTTCTAACCTTCCTGGTAAGCAACTCCATTCGTGACACCGCCTCCTATTCAGTTGCACAAAATTTTGAACCGTTAAAATGTGGTATGAAGCTATTGTCTTGATGGCTGGTAGAAGTTGATGCACTGAAGGAACCGATCAGTATAGAACAATACATATTTGTAGCTGTTGTAGCAGAAAGATATTCCTGAGACCGTGGAATGATTGTTGGTCCTTTCTACAGGTGACGTACCGCGTGTTGATGGGCAGCTGGCTGTAGCAAGGGCATTTGGCGATCGAAGTTTGAAGGTCCACCTTAGTTCAGATCCCTATGTGTTCCAGGACACAATTGGCGACGATGCCGAGTTCCTTATTCTTGCTAGCGATGGGATATGGAAGGTAATTCATCGGAAGCTCTCTGCTTTTACTCATGTACTTAATGCTAATCCAGTCTTTCGAAAACTGTCCCGAGCAGGTGATATCTAACGAAGAAGCAGTGGAATCCATCAAGCATATAAAGGATGCGCATTCCGCGGCGAGGCGCCTGACAGAGGAAGCCGTCGCGAAGAGGAGTAAGGATGACATATCTTGCATAGTAGTAAGATTCCAGTGAGAATCTTAACGACGGATAATCTTTCGGTTTCCGATATCGTTTGAGTTTGTGTATGTACCTCCTATTATACTCCTTTTCTATTGCCCGTTCAAATATTAAGGAAACCAACCGGTCATTTGCCTTGTTCTACGAGTACAACTTAGAACGTAAGTTACATTCTAGGTCACTGTATATTGTATTGTATTATAACTATGAAGTTGGTGGCCTATAAGTGCAACTTCTGTGGAATAGTAATATGGACGAGCTTGTTTATACCTTCCTTTTTTTTGGGTACTCTATAGAGGAACAGTACATGATTTGTCTTAATTAATATACTTATTTATTAACATAAGGTATCGAGTTCAAATTATCGAGATTGCAACCACGTTAAATATGAATCAGTTGAATCTAGACCTGCCGAAAAATTGAATTGAATTCGTTATTCGATTTGATTTGATTTGTTAATAATTTGATTCGATTCGTATATTAACTCGTCAACAATTTGATTTGAATTCGTGATGGTATGAATTGAATTCGGTTCAAGATTTTTATAATTTGTCAAAACGGCGAATTTAATTCGAATTGAATTAGAGTTGAATTCATATTAAATTTGATTTAAATTTGTATATATATATTAAAAATAAAAATAAATTTCAACTTCTAACTCTATAAATATAACTTTGTATTTTTTTTAATTGTACACATTCCACAATTTTAAATACTATGTAAAATCCTAAATTTATTTATCTATCAAATCATTAATTTTAAACCCCAAACCTAAAATCCTATAATCTTAAACCATAAACTCAATTATACATTAATCCCTAAACTTTTAAACCATAAATCATGAAACCCTTAAACTATAAACCATATGAAACTTTTTTGGTATATTAAGTACAAACTCAAACTAGTTTATTTTTTTCTAAAAAATATTAAATTTTATTCCTAGTTTTTTTAATTGTTAATTAAATATTAAATATTTAAGAATCAATTCGTATTCAATTCCAATTCGAATGTTTATAATTCATATTCAATTTATCCTTGGACGAATTGAATATGGTTTAATATTTTGATAATTCGAATTCGATTCGAATTCGAATTGTGTTCAAGTTGAATCTTGTCCGGATACGTCGTACGGGCATGCACTTTTTATGGAGCGATTTTTTTTGTTGATCAGTGATGCGATCCAACTAGGATCAATTATACGTGCAAGAATTACACGATCGCACAAGTAATAAAGTGATAAGTTGATTCGTCTCCACAGGGAATAAAAAGAGAAATTTGTTCGCTAAGTACCGGATGGTGCGTTCCTAATTCTTAAGCTAAGCGAATCGGTTGAATTAATTGGGTGATGATCCTAAATTACTAAGTTTCAATATCATTAATTAACATAGGGTTGTCAATCCTAGATCAAATCAATAATATCAAATCACAACAATTGGGCAAGATATATGAATCGAATCAAGGTTGTCACTCTTGATGTATGAACTCACAAACTCATCCAAAGATCAAACCATAAATAACAAGAAGATGAACATAGATACACAAAATAAACTTAACTAACAAAAGATGAATACACAATGAAAAAGTACCTTCAATAGTTCAAGGTTGCTTACAACTCAACATAGGGTTGTCAATCCTTATGTATTCAATGTTGCTTACAACTCCAAAATACCAAGGTGAAGAACAAGTCTAAAATCTAGAGAGAAAATGAAAGTTCAAAAGGGTTCTCCAAAACAACAGAGGAAGAGCTACCCTCTTTTCTCTCCCGGGAGAGTGCCTATAGATGGATGGATGGATCCCCCCTGGATGTCTACTCACACTCCCCTTTTGTCTCCTCCTTTTTATCATGGCCTATATTCCTCTTGTCTGCCATCGTTCTTTTTGCCTTTTGCTTCTCTTTCCAGCTCATCTGGGCGTAAATTTGGGCTACTTTCGGCAGAGGACGAGCGACCCCTGGCCGACCGAGCGATCGCTGGCCAAACGAGTGATCGCTGGCCAAACGAGCGATCGTTGGCCAAACGAGCGATCGCTGGCCAAACGAGCGACCACTGGGTTGAATGAGCTCTCATCCCTGGAACCTTCGAGCGAACGCTGGGGCTTCGAGCGATCGCTGGCTCGCACTAACTCCTCCACACTTTGATGGTTCTTCTTACGATGGCTCTGATTCTTATCCCGCTTGTCTATCCTTCCGAATCCTACAAAACACACAAAATCTATGAATTTCCACTATCAACTCAACATAATCAATAATACTAAAAAGACGTACGACACATGACTTGAATTACTCTAAACTATAGCTAAAACATATCAAATCTATTGTGAATGTGACATGTATTTCCGTACACATCAATCAGTAATTTTAAGTTGGTTAGATTCTCCTTATCCTCGGCGGCTAGCTCGTGGAAGACATCCAACCAGCCTATTTATTATGATATTTAGTCTCTAAATGTTTATATAATAGAATTTAAAAGCTCTGAAGCAATTTTACAGGGGAAAATTAGAGTACAAAATGTTCTCCATTTCCGTACGTTCTCCATAGCTGAGGTCACCGATCCGATCCGCTAATACGTAGGCTTCACCGATTGTCCATGCAGATTGATGGCGGAGCTGCGGGATAAATAACTGTTTTTTCAAGATGCATTTTGCGCCGATAAATAAAATTGAAAAATTATATTGGGAAAATATAACACACGCAACAACCAATTTTATCGTAGTATCAAACAACATTTATTCGTTGCGATGTAAAATAAATTTCATGGAGATGCAAACAAAAACATTAGTGTGAGCACCCGAACGCAGGGTAAAAAGCACCTAACATTAATATCTTTTGGAAAAAGTAATTTTACGCATAATATGATTTTCCAAAAAAAAATATTGTAGTACTATGTGATAAAAACAGATCAAATGAGTAAAATTCAATCAATTAAAATTAAGATATGTTTACGGATCTCGTAAATTAAAATTAATATGGTTTTGATGTGATATTAACACGTAGAGAAAATTTTGAGGAACGACTCGAGTCGGAATGAACTTATTTCATCTAGCACCGAGTCTAACGTCTATTTTTATGGTCACTTATTTATAGTAATTAATTCGTCACTTGCGATAATCAACTGTGGAATCCATCCCTATGCAGAAGTTAACCAAGCTCAAACTTGACCACCAGTGTCCAACCCCAAAATCAATTGAACATCGATTCAAACTAATACGACGACGTGGAGGAGAGGCAGCAAGAGATCAATGACCAACCCTGCTCCCCGCTGCTGGTGGTGGTGCTCGTCCTTCCCCTCATTAAACGAAATTCCTATTCAACCAAATCAAAGAGTTTCCAAGTTACTTGTAAGTTTCTACTTTAGTTTAATTTCTTGTTATTATTAAATTTAAGTCTTATTTTTTCATATTTTACAAATAAAGAGAAAAGCAGTTAAACCTTCTCCTAGTCAGTGTGTGCAGTAAGATAAAAAACGGATTAGCACAAAAATTAGATCCAACTTTTGTCAAGATATGTCAACGTTGAAAATCTTGACTCGACATTTCATCTTGTTTGTTATATTCATATATTTAGATGTTTAACTATTTTCATTTGCTAAACTATTTTGTAGTTCAACTATTACAACTTTTGTTAATGACTATTTTAAAGTTGATTTTAGTGAGTTGTAAATATGATTCACGTGTTTTTTTTTTGGTTTTTTCCGTTGTTTTGTTGGAGGATGGACTTGAAAGTAATTCACGTCTCGATAATCTAATTAATCTTTGTCGGAAGACAATATTTTGTAAAGTGACCACAGTAAATTTATTTATCATAGTTCAATAACGACAAAAAAAAAATAGGTAACTTACTATGGACAAAAATTTATGAAAAATTAGTGACCATGAGTGTTTTTTACCCGGTTTTTTTATGATAATGGTGGGCATTAACTTACTATAGATGAGTCACCTAATGGCCCACGAGTGGAAACTCCAAAACAACCTCGCTTTGGATTATTCTGCCACTTTAAATTGAAACAAAAAGCATATTTGTTCGGTAACATTCAAATCCCAAAGAGGCATTGTAATGCATCCACATAGCAAGGCGTTGTGAGCTATAAATTTTGAGAGACAGCCACATACCCATACTTGCATGATGACCATGATTGTCATTTTTCCACGTACCTCCCTATGCCATTCCTCCCTCCCAATCCTTGTCATCCTTTTTCCCAAGATTCTAATATTCACCAAACTGAGTAATTCAAACACACTGAATTTACACTCCTACCACTTATATAATTCTCCTCTCCCTCTTTACTCCTCTCTCACCAATCTTGTGATCCTCCTAATCCCAATAGTGTTGGTATTTGTAATTGGAAAATGAGCACTTTTTGTTCTAATCATCAGCTCATTTCCTCCAAGAAGCACCACCACTCTTTCAAGGAACTTGACCTTCCTCCAAGGAGGGAACAGCACCAGTTTCTCCTTCAACAGCAAGATATGTCTCCTCCTCCTTATGACAAGACCCTTAACCTTGACGAAGACCCTATCATCTCCGACGACGAGGATGAGTTGGATCCGTACTCGTCTGATTACTTCCGCATGTACGAGTTCAAGGTCCGCAGGTGCACCCGAAGGCGAAGCCACGACTGGACCGACTGTCCTTTTGCTCACCCCGGCGAGAAGGCTCGCCGGAGGGACCCGAAAAGGTACTGCTACTCGGGTTCGGTATGCCCGGAGTTCAGGCGCGGCGGGTGCAGCCTCGGGGACAGCTGCGAGTTCGCTCATGGGGTCTTCGAGTGCTGGCTCCACCCCTCTCGCTACCGGACCGAGGCATGCAAAGACGGTAAGAAATGTAACCGCAAAGTCTGCTTCTTTGCACACACTCCACGTCAGCTCCGTATCCCTTGTCGGGTCTCGGGCAACCA
>SOPF01026216.1:0-24795 GCA_012979155.1 Hypericum perforatum
TATTTGTTTTTTCGAAAAAAACATAAGGTTATATTATATTTCTCTCTATGTTTTTTCTTTTATAGATAAATTTTTACAACAAGATTTTATCAATGTTTGATGTCCGTAACTCCTACATAATGACAACCTCTTGTGCTGCTAGGTTACAAGTATTTTGGCTATTTCTCCCAATGCCATTTTCAATTTTCTTTAGTTTGTTATTTATGCTTAGAAATTGATAACTGATTTTCAAAGTATTAATTATAATTCTGTAATAACATATTTGTCAAGTTGAAAAAAGACAAGCTGACCATAAATCTTAAATTTTAAAATGCAAATGCTCAGAAATAACTTGAAAAGATCAAGAGTGGCAGTAGTTGCTCTAGTGTTTTATATATACATGTCGTGGTTTCGCAGAGGGAGGGATGTTTCACAACTAAGCTTGGCATTCCCTTTGCTTTAGAAGCCGAATCGGAAAACTTCCTCCTCGTAATGGAGATTGCGTTTAGCAAAAGTTGGCTTAAACTATGGTTGAAAACTAACTCAACTAAATGTTGATTATTTATCTCATAATCGCCAAACTAACTCACAAGTTTTGACAAAGTTGGAGAACATTGAATTTTGGACTCACAAACTAACGCGACTAATGTTGCTAGAGGTTAGCTATAAGAGGTATGTGTATTCTTTGCATTGTTGGCTTGTGAATGTTATCTCTTGTCAACTCGGTCATTTTCTTTTTTCAGTAATATTAGAAAAAAAAAATTAATTATCATGTAATTTAAGTGTGGGGCCAATGACGTCGACAAATTGTATTGATGCGACCAAGTCGTTTTATTCTCCTTTCGGCTGTCGTTTCTTGGTTCTGTCCATATCTTTAATTTCCCCTACATTTTTCTTCTTCTGGGTCCCATCTTTATGTCGCTTTACAGTTTAATGGCGACGCGAGAAATTGGACGGTCCGCTGCCAGAGTTTTGACGTTGCAGCGCCGAGCTCCGTCGAATTTTTTTTCGAGGGTGGTCCAGTTGGTTAAACGTACAAGCAAAATTCTCTAGTGATGGACCAATGCCAACGGATTACTTGTGAATACTACTGATACATTATTCATCGGAATCTCGTTTTTGTAGGGTGATGATATTTTTTATAAAATATCATGACAAAAATTATGATAGGTTTGGAAAGTAAGAAATTAGGGTTGAAAGAGAAAGGTTAAGGGTAGAATAGAAAAACTTAAGAAGTAAAAATAAATTATTGAGAGACTTCGAGTCTTGACCGCAAGTTGTACCTATGTTCGTCCGAACTGGAACAATAATATCGGCCAACTAGTTATGAAAATGTCATATCATTAGCTGACTTAATTTAATAATCTAAATTGACAAAAATATTTTCTTTTTAAAATTGCTACCAATAACGAATATACATCTCGCCACTATACGGCCATGTACCTTCTTATCTGTGCAAGTTTCACATCTTCAAGATTTTAACAAAGCTAACGTCTGCAATTTTGTATACAGAAATTCCATACTTATTATACACAGCAAAATATATCTATAAATTGTAAATAATTTTATAATAAATGAAATCCAACTTATTCACTAGAGTGAACCTCAACGTTTTAAAAAGTACTAAGACACCTCTATCAGATCCATCGTCTGGTAAGTGGTTTGTTAGACCAATTCATAGATATCGTATTAGAATTATAAAAAATTGATTATATAGAAACCCAAATATCATTAAAAAAAATTGGTAAATCTACACCGACAAGCATGACGTCCATAACTGGTCCAAGTGATCCATTATTTTTCAATTGACGACGGAGGCATTTCGATATAACAAAATATCATGCAGTTCCACGTGTAATAGATAAGCGCGGAATGATGACTCTGGATTTCATACCGATAAACGTCCATTAACAAAGTTGGCACATCACTGATGAATGAATAAAATAAATCAGAAAAATGTACTTTGGTATTATGTAATATGACTATTTATTTTTTATTCACTGTGATTTAAAAAGCATAAAATAATAGCAGTTTTTTTTTAATTTTTATCGTCTAGAGGTTCCAAGAAGCTGCACTGGAATGTGTTATGAAACGAAGTTTCTTAGCTTACTTGGCGAGCTAGTTGGGCAAGTCGACAATGATGAGTTAATTGGGTAAATCAGTCCCTAAAATTGTATCATGTATTATATGTTATCAGCATAAATAAGCTTTTTTAAATTTACGTTAAATATTATAACAGAAATTTTCTTTCAATTTTATGTTCGTGAGCTGTGCATTATCCATTGCAGGAAGGGACATCTACTTTCAAACGTGACGACTCTTGGCCAATTGAAAGGCCACTGAAAAGATCGATATAGACGACATTGATCTTTATGTTTTTTTTTCTGTTCCGTTTTATATCGGAAGCCTAATTATAATAAAAATACATTTTGGCGCAATATACTGCCATCCAACCTCTGGTCCTGGATTTATTAGATCAAGGTATTAACGGATATATGGCCTAATAAAATAGACATAGTACGATTTGATAGAAATTTAAAATTCAAACATTCAAAGTCATAAAATTTTATTTTAAACAAAACTAAAGTGGAGTTAAGTGGGAATATGAATATTGGACCAAGATGGCATTTTAGAGGATCAATAAGATTTGGTCCGAGCTCATTGGTTCCATCCTGGTGTCGGTGGCAGACAAAAAAAATGCTCGGACAATTTGTGGAATAATTACCAAAATGCTGACTTGAAAATTATTGGTTCCTTCCGGATTGGATTGTATTATGAAATTAGTGGTTGGGGATCAGTGCTTGTAGGGTTGAATCATCGTCAAAAGTTTTGTTTAAACAATTGTTCTTATTTTTGAATAATTGGTTGATAATTTCTTGACAAGTTAAAGTATTGCGTAGTGGAGGCCGAACCCAGTGATAAAATACATGATATCCGGCCTTAACGGATACCCAGCTAAAACTTTTGGCCCAGAAGCCCATTTAAACACAAAATTTCTTCTACTGGGATCAATGCGTAATTTCCCGTGATTTAGCTAACTGATTTAATAAATTAACACATTTTTTCTAGCGTGCTTTATTACATTCGTACCTAATTTGAAATTTTTTTAGGAGATCATTCATTTTGATCGTATTTTCGGCCAAACGTATTTAATCTTGAAATTCAAGATATGTGTTTCAAAAACAACATCCACCTTGTTGAAAAATCATTACAATTTTCTTTATTGTTCACAAAAGAAGAAAGTAACAGTTCCCGGGAACCGTATTGAAACCTTCTAGGGTGATTCCTGTCCGGCGTAGGTTCTATATATTTGGAACCGGTGGATCCAAATACATGGTGACCCGACCCCTAGTTTGGTCGTTCTGCTCGTGGTTGCTTCTAATAAATGATTTTTAGAAAAACCTCAAAAAAAATTTACATAAAGATATTTACTTTTGCAGGTAGTAGATATTGTAAATCCAATGAATTAATTAAAATGAGTAAAAGATTCGACGATAATAATAATTTGGCTTAAATAGAGCCCAAACCCAGTGGCCCAATATTGCGGCCCAACATCGATAATTTATCCTCTTTCCCTCAGAACCCAACTACTGGTCAGGAAGGAAGAAAGAACCTCGAGTCTCCCACGTTGGAAGCATCAACGACTAGTAGCCGAGCGGCCCCGAATAAAATATCACATCACAACATATTTATGATTATTTGATTTGTATTTAAATTTAATTAGTTTATCTAATAAATCTCCAATACTTTTATTATTATTAAAGTATTCTCTCTCTCTCTCTCTCTCTCTCTCTCTCTCCTTCTCGGCTTCCTAGCAACCAATCTTCAGAAAAAGAGAGAGTGAAATTCCATAAATGCCCTCCGCCGGTGCAGACACGGACTCCTGCTCCTCGCCCGACCGCGGCCCGGGGCGGGTGGAGGAGGAGCTCGAATCCCTCGCGCTCGCGGATGAACAGGACGCCGGCTGCGAGGAAGGGGGAAGCGAATCGCCGGAGCAGAACGGGAACCAAAGCGCGGGGGAGGAGGAGGAGGAGGAGGAGTGGAAGGGGAGGAACTCGGAGGTGGAGGCGGTTTCGAGCCCTAGCAGCAGCGGTTACGCCGGGGAGAGAGGGAGCACCAGCAGCGGGAGTGCCACGTCGGCGGGGCTGGGAGAGATCGAGGTGGAGGAGATGGATAGGATACGGGAAGCCGGTGGCGGTGGCGGTTCGGATCCGTTGGCGCCGTGGGCTCCCCGGAAGCGCGACCACGACGAGGTATTACATTGATCAACAAAACTG
This sequence comes from Hypericum perforatum, assembly GCA_012979155.1. Taxonomy (NCBI): domain Eukaryota; kingdom Viridiplantae; phylum Streptophyta; class Magnoliopsida; order Malpighiales; family Hypericaceae; genus Hypericum; species Hypericum perforatum. The sequence goes on from SOPF01026216.1 coordinate 4,257, forward strand.
CCTTTGTTCTAATTGTTTCCGGATATTTTGTTTATTTTTTATATGATGAAAAAAATCAATGTAAATGCTTCCAGATTGATTTAATTGTCTTGTGAATAGTTGTGGTTAATGCGGAGGTCAGGGGTTATTTCATTGGAATCCCAAGTCGGAAGTGGCAAGTGAGATGGGCCTTTTTTTTTTTAAACTGTGAAGATCCGTGTATTCACTGACTTATGATTTTGGGTAGGATACTAGGATATGAAGTTATTTTATCAAAGTCAATTGCTCTAGCGAGACCCGTTTGAAAGCAGGAGTTGCTATCTTGTCCCGGACTCGGATGTATGCCACTCAATAACTTACATTGCTTACTGTGATGAGTGAATTGTAGGGAACTTATTTAGCATTTGGACCAAAAGTGGTTACAATTTGGCTTCTTTGAGTTGTATACTTTAGTTTCTTGTCATTAGCATAGAGGAGTTTTAGTGAGCTGTCTTGTACAGCATTGGTGATTGGTCTTGGATCAATTTGCAACTGGAATTGCTGTGTTATATGTACGATGGAAGTCTTCACAGATATGTTTTTATGGTAATCCACATTGTTTGAATGTCTATGTGGTTTCTCCAAAGATGTCTGCAACTCAATGCATTTTGTCAAGGATATTTCATACTGGGTGCCCAAACTTAAGAGTAAGGAATTTTCGAGGAGCAAAATTGAGTAAACTGGTCTCTGGTGAATAGGTTGCAATAGCTTGAAATTGTTCGTGGAGTTATCCTATGGCATGCTAACTAGATAGAGTGGTTTATGCCATTGTTATGTGGGAGCAGGGGAAATGTAGTAACTAGTCTAGCTAGTTTTGGCCCCCCGACAAGGAGGAAAGAGGTTCACTGCTTTCTCATTTTTGCATTCACTGGAAGTCGAATTGTGTCTTCAATGTAAGGAAGTCAAGAGGTTGACTGCTAAACTCCATGCAGTAGCATAAACTAGATGATGTCATTTACTTTTGTCATTTGTACACGTTCATTGGTTGGATTTAGTGATTTGGTGTTTTAGGGGTAGTCTGCCATGGGGATTTATGTCAACTTAAGCTAAGATCACATTGCTTTGATTGATGAATGATATGCAGGACGACGCGTCTATATCATGGAGGAAAAGGAAGAAGCATTTTTTCATATTGAGCAACTCAGGCAAACCAATCTATTCCAGGTTTCTTGCACTGTCTTCTTTATTTTTTTTTTTGCACCGCGGAGTTTCTTTTTCAAATGCAGGATAACATAGTACAATTCTTATGTCATCTGATTTGAATCTCCAGGTATGGAGATGAGCACAAGCTAGCTGGGTTTTCAGCCACGTTGCAAGCCATCATTTCCTTTGTGGAGAACGGGTACACAAACAAGGCTCTAACTCCATTCTGATCACCTATTTGCTTATCTTTAGGTCCAATTGTCTGGCTCATGGTGGTGTTTTTGCTTTTGTAAAGGGGAGATCGTGTAAAATTGGTTAGGGCGGGAAAGCATCAGGTTCGTTTATATCAATCCAGTTATTTTTAATTGTGGTATGCTTCCCTTTTGCAATTCACTTGCAAACCTGGTTTTCAATGAGCCTTGCCCCCATTTGCCATTACTATCTCTCCTTCCCCAGCGGGAACCTGATGATGTACTTTGTAGGATTTCGTTTCTCCATTTGTAGGTCTTAAGAAGCAGTAACTAGAAGTTAATCGATTATGAGAAGTTATCTGTTTGGTCAAATGTTGATGTCATCCTCCTGTCATTTACTGTTTTATGGTTGCATTGCTGAAGTAGTTAATGTCATTGGTGAAACAATTGACAATTGGTGTTTGTTCAGGTCGTGTTCCTTGTTAAAGGGCCCATTTACCTTGTTTGCATCAGTTGTACAGAAGAACCTTATGAGTCATTACGAGGTCAGCTGGAGCTCATTTATGGTCAGGTATCATGTCATTCCGCTTCCTTTTCCTTTTCACAGGCTATGTAGTCTTTGCTTGCCTCAAGAAACTAATAGTTTATAGTAACATCTTTATTAACTTCATTAGGTCGCTAAACTTTTATGCAGATGATAGTAATTTTGACGAAGTCAGTTAACAGATGTTTTGTCAAGAACCCCAAGTTTGATATGACACCATTGCTCGGAGGAACAGATGCTGTCTTCTCCTCTCTCATTCACTCTTTCAGTTGGTTTGCTCCTTCGCTCCTTTGTCTTTATTATCCTTATACTGAGTTTGAGAAATGGTGAAAAATCAATTGAGTGCTTGATTCTTCCTTAATTCTTAAAATTGAGCCTTTGGGTTATGATTTGCTGACAATGTATTCATAAAGTTGGCACAATCTTTTATTTTCTCGTTTATTGTCACTCTTGGACACATTATGCTTGTAAAAAATGTTTGAAAATTACACTCTTAACCATGTAAAGGTGATACAACCTCGCGTAGTTTAAACCTGCTATTTTCACGCAAATTTGTGTAAGAATAAACGCTTATGTCGTGATTAAATTGGTTATGTGTCAGGTCTCTATGGGCCATTTGGTGAATAGCTTTATTCACCTTTCCTGCTCCTGGCTGCGAAATTGAAAACGACTTAGTTTGCTCGTTTCCTCTTCGTAATACCCGTTTTTTTTTGCTTTTGTTGGTCTTCAGGAATCCAGCCACATTTCTTCACGCATACACTTGTCAGCCTCTTGCTTATGCAACAAGACAAGCTGCTGGCGCAATACTTCAAGATGTTGCAGATTCTGGTGTACTCTTTGCGATTTTGATGTGCAAACATAAAGTAAGTAATAGCAACCACCACCCAGCCGCACATACATTCCACATTTTTTATTGTTGACAACATCCCCTGAAGCGGTAATTGAATCTGCATTTCAGGTTATCAGTCTTGTAGGCGCCCAGAAAGCTTCTCTCCATCCTGATGACATGCTTCTGCTATCCAACTTCATTATGTCGTCAGAATCATTTAGGTTAGTGAAGTCGTCTGTTTCAGACTTGCAATTGTCTGGATGATGCGGAATATCAATTAGATATTTAATGTGCCAGCTGGTAGCCTGCCCGATAGTCTTTTGGATTTTTACTGATTTTCGGTGTCTATTATTCAGTCTTAGGAATGCCAAATATTTCTTTCCTCTATGTTGATGACATTATGGTACATGATTAGTTTTGACCATGGTCTTATTTCCTTGTCTCTGTTTCCCTTTTAATTGATTGATCGTGTGCAAACCGATATAGTTGCACCTTCGCTCCATATTGGGATGGAAGTGATTGATAAACTGTAGTTGAGAGCATAACTGAATTTTTCTCTTGAATGCAGGACTTCTGAATCTTTCTCTCCAATATGCCTGCCAAGATATAATCCGATGGCGTTTTTGTATGCATACGTTCATTATTTTGATGTGAGTATGATATGATTAGATAAAATCTCTGGTTTGGAATGCATGGCTTATGAAATCTTACTTGTTACTAATCTTTTCAGGTTGACACTTACTTGATATTGCTGACTACAAGTTCGGATGCCTTTTTTCATCTCAAGGATTGCAGGTATTGTATTTACCATGTCATAAGACTCTTGGCTTTTGTGGCGTGAATTGAATAGAAACTTCTTTCATTTATTAAGAAGTTTGACATAAGCTTTGTAGGATTCGTATTGAGTCTGTTCTCGTCAAGTCCAATGTTCTTAGCGAAGTTCAGAGATCCTTAATAGACGGAGGAATGCATGTTGAGGAGTTACCTGATGATCCGCTCCCTCGCACTGGGACAACTTCTCCTCTTTTGGGACCACACAAACAACCTACAGATTCTCCTGATAGATACAGGGAGACGTTTATCGGCATGGGTGGTCCTGCTGGTCTTTGGCATTTCATTTACCGCAGCATTTTTCTTGACCAATATGTATCTTCGGAGTTTTCATCTCCTATTAATACTCCACAACAGCAAAAGAGGCAACATCTTTACTCCCTTGTCTGAACTTCTTCATAGGACGAATAGCTGTAACCTCGCAGCTAACCTGGGAACTTTTTCTGCAGGTTATATAGAGCGTACCAGAAACTTTTTGCTTCTATGCATGATAAAGGAACTGGACCTCACAAAACTCAGTTTAGAAGAGATGAGAACTATGGTAATAAATCTTGCCACTGGATTCTATGCATCAATTGCCTCAAACCTCACATCGTTTTATGGAATCACTGATAATCAATTCTTGAATTGCAGTGCTACTTTGTTGGGTCACCTCAGATTTTGAACTTTATGTGGCATTTGATCCTCTGGCAGACAAGGTTAGACACTGCCATTTAGCTTCTTTCTTTCAGATTTCATGGGACTGTCCAAAATGATGTGATAAACAATGTGCCATATGTAATCAATCACGTGATTGTGCATCGACATATCTGATTGTGCTGTAGGAATAAATCAGAACGTAGGGTCGAGATTAGGACTGCTAGTTCAGATGATGGAGTCTAGTGAGTCCTAGTAAATGTCCGCTATGGGAAGCATGGTTACTTCAGTTCCTAAATTTGTAGTAGCAGTTCCATAAACCAGTCCTTCTCTCCCCGCCTTCTTGACCGCTCAAAGAAAAGGATAACTATATCTTATATACATCTTAGTTTATTGGGTGAAATTACTCTCAAGTTCCTGCTGCTTGATGAGATAGATGAATTCTCCCCTGCGGTTTGAGATATTATAGTGTTCCTTTATGGCCGTCATGTCCTTTGTGATAGAGGGGGCCATTTTAGACTTTTCCATGGTTACCAAGGACATAATAGTAAGAAAAATGTTTGTATGGAACTAGAGGGACCTAGGTTTTTTTTTTTCCCTTCTGGAGTGTACTGTTCTAAGTTCTAACGTCATCAGTATTTATCCAATTCTCCTCCTCACTCCTCAGTCATAAGTTCTTACATCTAATGGCTCTTCTTTTTTACTTTTCCATTCCGAACATGTATGAAATTGGCTCACTGCATTGTATGGATTTTTATTTTACCATGCAGACATCGGCAATAAAGACGTGCAACAGAATCGTTCAATGGGTTAAAGACGTTGAAAATGAGATTTTTTTGCTGGGAGCAAGCCCCTTTTCGTGGTGAGATGTTAAGAGATATATACCTAAAGGTTTTACTTGTAAACGCTCATGTATACTTAATTTTATATAGTCGTTGTTTTAGTTTAACCAAGAGATCTCGAGTTCAAATCTTTTAAAAAAATATCAATATTAAGTTTTTGTGAGAATAACTTAATCACACTTCATAAATTTTATATGGATCAAAACTTGGATTAATATTCTCTTGGAATCGGGAGAATTTTGTCCACCTTCTACAGCAACTAAATTCTAGTGAATTAACAGTGTTGATTCTCCAAGGGGTAGCTAGTATCGCAAGTGGCTCTCTCCGCATTGCCATGAGACCTGCAACTCTCGAGAAGCAAGCAATTGCTTTAATGGTCTCGATGTGCTAACTTAAAGGTATCAAATTTTCCGGATAGTGTTAAAGGAGCCCCTCCTTCAATGCTATTCTAGATATGCTCGGCTCAGGTCACTGGCTGGTCAGGAAGCCTTGCGTAAAGCAACTATTTAACTTCCTTCTTTTTGTTTGGATTTGAATTCTCTCTCTGGATTTTTTTCAGGAATAATACTTTCTTGTTGGCAGAAGGTAGAAGATATTGTCTTTACCATAAGTACTAAATCTCTTTAAAATGATACTTTATAGAGAAATAATTTTTTTAAAAATTGATTCAAAAAACTCATTTTCATATGCCTGGAACTATGAAATTTGATAACTCTTTTTATCATAATAACAATATTTTTTTAAAAAAATAATATTTTTTCAATACTTATATTTTCACAAAATTTCTGGAAAGAAAATTTCCTCATAATAAATAAATGCTAATCTACCACAAACAATGCTAATCTAATTTTTATGTATTTTTGATGATAAAAAGATGTGATAAATTGTTTAGAAAGTCTAAGTTTTCTTTTTTGAACGGTTGTTTTTTGCATCATGATTAAGTCTTGTATACAAATATTTATATATATTTTTTGAATATCGTATATGTTTATAATGTTTTATGTTGTTGGTTTTAACAAACAATTGAATTTTTTTAACCAAAGAGCATTTGACTTGATGACATAAGGCATATGGTAATTTGATAGAAGTTTAAGATTCAAATCTATATAATATATATTCTTGGACTAAAAATTATCTTTAGAAAATGAAATTTTTATGAGTTAATACGTGATTGTTATTACTATATTATTTGGTCACATGAATATAAAGAAAGAAATAACTATAACATATTATTCTCAGTTCCTAATAATATAACTTTACAGATGTGTCATCATTACACAAATATACTCCAAATCTCGTAAAAATATCATTAAAAAAAGGAAAAGTACAAAATAAGTCCTGTGGTTTCACGCTTTTTGACATATGATCCTGTACTTCAAAAACGACTAAAAAAGTCCTGACGTTAGCTTTGGAGTATCATTTTTAGTCCTACGAACCTAAATTCTTCCCGAACCTATGGAAAGTTACTTTTTCATCCCATTTTTTTTTACATTTTAGTCCCAAATCTCAAATTCTTTTTCAATTATATTTATTATATCAAAGTAGTATTAAGTTTGGAGTCCACTACTTCCGAATTTCACCAAACGCTCAATATCAAAAACGTAGATCTAGGTCTCACGGATCCTCTCGTTTTAGAATCGTTTGATTCGAAGTACGTATGCGAAAGTTATGATTTTTCTACCAAAATGCGACGAACTAAGCCTATCAATCGCAACTCTCCCGAAACTCACCCAAAAACTCAGAAACGCTAACTCAAACCACAAAATACATAACAACAAAGTCGTACGCAATCATGTCGCAGACAAACACGATTTGGAATTATCCAAATAGGGGTCCACACGAAAAAGTTACACTTATTCCCCCATACGAAATCGTGGTCCAAACTTACTACTACTTTGATATAATAAATATAATTGAAAAAGAATTTGGAATTTGGGACTAAAATGTAAAAAAAATGGGATGAAAAAGTAATATTCCATAGGTTCGGGACGAATTTAGGTTCAGAGGACTAAAAGTGATACTCCGAAGCTAACGTCAGGACTTTTTTAGTCGTTTTTGAAATACATGATCATATGTCAAAAAGCGCAAAACCACATGACTTATTTTGTACTTTTCCCTTAAAAAACCCTTAAAATATGACCAAAATGTATCCAATAATTTTACTCATTCGTCACTTATCAAGGAAAAAACTCAATTCATATCTATCAGAAAAAAATGCATTACCGCCTACGGAAAGAAATTGGTTAGGCGTTGAAACGTCTATCATTTAATTCGGTACCATCTACTTATAATTTATTTAGGAAGATTATGTTAAGGTCCCTGTACTTTGAGGATTCAACTGATTTCGTTCTTACTGTTTAAAAATTATTCTTTGAATCCATAATATCATAATAATATAGACGTTTGATCCCTCATTCCGATGCCGGAGATTTTTCCGGCCAAAATCTCACATGGTTGGACTCTTTTATCCTTCTTCCCGAAATATACTAAAAAATCTCACCTCCTCCGCTCCATAAACGATCTTCCACTCCATGAACGACGAGCTCTGCAACCCCCCAGAAGCATCTAGAAGACACAATCCTAATGGCCTACCTAATCGTCTACTCCATAAACGACAAGCTCTGCAACCCTAACCTATGGTCCTCCACCTCCTCTCCTACTTCCACCCTCGACGACGCTGTTCCTCCTCCTCCCTCCAGAAGCTCCCTCGATGACGCTGGCTTCTGCTAAAGCACTCTATCTCCTTGTGTTATGATCCTCGTAAATTATGCCTTGGTCGTGACCGCTAGGTTTGACCTTTGGTTATTTTGTGTCGATCGGTTTTAAAACCGTGTTGGTTAAATTTGTCGACCTTTGGAAGAATAGACATAACTTTTTTGTGTGAACTCCGATTTGGATGTTTTCAAGTTGAGTAAGTCTGTAACACATTAGTCTACGACTTTTGTATTTTATGTTTTGTGATTTGAGCCTTGCGTTTTTGAGTTTCATGTGATTTTGGTCGGTTTAGGATCGATAGGCTTAGTTCGCCAATTTTTGTTAGAAAAATCATAGCTCTCTCATACAAACTTCGAATCAAGCGATTCCAAGACGAGTAGATCCGTAAGACCTAGATCTACAACTTTGTTTTTTTGGGTTGTAGCAACCGCTATCGTTCCTAGTGATCACTAGGGAAAATTAGGGGCTCGATGCTAGCGATCACTAGCCATTCCAGCGATCGCTGGGGTTTTACGGATTGCGCATACTTCTTTTTAAAAAATTAATAACTTCTTCATACAATCTCTGATTTGGGTGATTCTAATTCGTGTAGGTTCATAATATCTAGAACTACAACTTAGTGAGGAGAGTTTTGACATTTGAGGATTTATTTAATGGGATCATGGGTGAGTTTGTGAGTGTTCGGGTATAAGTACGATTTTTGATGATTTTAGGAAAATGTATGAATTGATGAGTCATATGGAAATTATAGATTGAGGATTGTTTTGAGGACTTTTTAGAACTTAAGTGGAAGCTTAGGATTGATTGTGATTGACTTGGAAAATGTCCACTTGCTTATGGGAAAACTTTCCATTTATGGAAAGTCTTGGTTAAAATATCTAGGGGAGGCTTCGTAAGTGGATGTCACTTGTGCTCATCCATTGAAATAGAAGAGAGAGAGAGAGAGAGTGAAGAAGATAAAAACGTGAGAAATGAGAAGAAGAAGAAAAGAAGAAAGAGAAAGGAGACCTCTTGATTTAAGGATTGATAAGTGAGATTTTGATGTTGATTTAGTTAAGCAAAATGTAGATCTTGTCATTATCTTGAATATGATGTAAGCATGTAATGATTTGAGCAACTTTTGTGATTATGGATGATTTGGAGTTTGAGGTTTTGAGGCCTTGAATGGATGGTATGATGATTACAGATGATTGAGTTATGCTTTGGTGTTGGATTAGAGAACTTTTATGCATATTTTAGGAGAACTTTTGATATGAATTTGATGAAGGGCATGAGTTGTATTTGAGGTTTGGTTGATGTTATGAGGAGGATGTATGATAAATTAGACTTTGGTGTTGGAATTGAGGGTCTTTGTGCCTATTTTGGAGACTTTGTGTGAGAATCCATTTCTAGGGACTTTTGTGTTGATTTCTCATTTCCCATATGTTTGTGAAGTTGATGATTGATAGAGAGTTATTCTCTTGATTAGTGGTTCAATATTTGGAAATCGAGAAGCGAGGGATGAGAATAGTAGCACGGAACTTCTTTGATTGCGATTTACGCGACTTGGTGTAAGGTGAGAGGGTAATTATGTTATTTGATATAATTGGATATAAAGTGGCGTGTTTATCCATTTAAATCATTATCTATGGAATCGTGAGTGATTAATATAAATGATATGATGAGAGTGTACGTTGGAATCGATGTTTATGTGACATTGGATATATTCTTGATATTTCGTTGTTGATAATTGTGTGATCATATATGATGTGCGACATGGGTTATGATTTGATATGATTTGATGATCATTTGGAATATGTGCAAATTTGGTGATTATGTGTCTGATAGTAATGATGGATGACGTCTGGAAAATATTTGATATGTGCGTACATTCAAATCTTTGTCTAAGAGCTTTTAACATTTCCTTGGACTATATATGCGAACTTGGTAAATATGGGTATGAATGTGATATGAGAAATTGTCGGTATGTGATTACGTACGTGACCAACTAGTCTTGGTCAATACGTATATTTGTGATAGAATCTGTTATGAGTTGTGCGATATGGAAATCTACAGTTTTATGTAAGTTTGTATGATTGATTGGTTAAGTATTTGTTGGTTATGGAATATGTGTTTAGGAGTCGTCGGTGATACTACATGGGCTCGTGACATACTCATATGTTTATGTATCGTCGGCGATACCGTATGGGTTTGTGACGTGCATATATGTTTAAGAGTCATCGGCGATACCGCATGGGCTCGTGATGTACTCATATGTTTATGTGATGTCGACAATACCATATTGGCTCGTGACATGGACATGTATTTAGGAGACATCGGCGATACCACATTGGCTCGTGATGTGCTCATCTGTTTATGTGATGTTAGCGATACCATATTGGCTCGTGATATGCACATGTATTTAGGAGGCCTCGGCGATACCACATTGGCTCGTGTCGTGCTCACTTGTTTGTGTGACGTTGATGATACCGTATTTGGATCGTGACGTAACTATCACGATATCATATTTGGATCATGACGTAACTATCTGTATGTATTTGAGTTTGAGAGGAGTGTATCTGTACTCATTTGTCTGTGTGAAGTCTTTGCTCCCATTAGTCTGAAACTCTGAACAAGTGATTTATGAGATATTTTGTCTGTTTTGGCATATTTTGTGAATGTCTATGTATGATGGAAATGTATTTATAGAGCACTCTGTCTGCGACACTGGATTTGGGTCAGGACAGCTTTGAGCTCATCTGACGTTGTGTGTGTATTCGTTCATCTTCATCTGAAGTTCTGTTATATGGTTATGGATGACCTTTCGCATGATGGGATATTTCGTTAAAGTTAATACTATTTGGCTATGTCTGTGCACGGTGTAATAAGAATGTGTCTGTGGAGGTTGTTAAATACACGTATACTTTAATATTTTCCACTAAGTATATCAAAAATATTTACCCCCTCCCTCCATAGGTAATCAAGGTCAGAGATCGAGTTATTCAAAGTCTCCAAATATTTTTCCCTATGTTCTAGGTCACTCCAGTTGTACATATTGTCGTACTTTGAGTATGATTTAGGTACTATGAACTATGTATATTTGTATGATATGCATATATGTACATTACGCTTCTGCAATCTGATTTGTGTGTATATGTAAGGCTGGCTAGGTCTCGACTATTTTGTAATATGTGAACGTGACCCAATGCTGGTCAGTGACCCGGATTTTGGGTCGTGACACCTTGCTCAGGGACATCATCTCCCTTATTCCCGCATAGGTTTTGACCTAACCCCCCCAAATAAGGGGCAATATGGAAACTTTCCTTAAGTTTTCTAACCTAAGGGATGCGGGCACATCTCCAATGTTAACGTAAGCAACACTATTGTTGTACTTCCCCATGGCAATCGACGATGCCTACCTATTTGTCTTGGAGCTCCTCAATTTCTATAGTAAGCACCACACATTTTCTCAATAGGATCAATGACCACCAACAAGTACAATTTCCTCAAGTGAGAAGTGCAAAATTGAGAAACCAATTCCAAAATGCACAATCAGGGCTTTTCAATTCACAAAATTGAGAATAGTTCCAGACAAGAAATAAGCATATCAATATATTTTTTTCCACAGAAACAAGAATAGGATATATCCAAAATGGGAACCGCAAAACTAATCAAGCATCATCATCAAACCCTCAATCCTAAGTTTGAAACTTTTCACTAATCCAGAAGAAACACTAGACAACCCAATCCATAAAACTGGGAATAACTCCTCCCTCCTCTATTGGCTACTACCCTTTTAGTTATTTGGGTTCCCTTTTAGCTGTGAATCGATGTGGGTTTTTTGTTAGAGAGGTAAAGTTGGTGGCTTTTTGGATTTTTATAACATTTTTTATTCCCTCCAATGGCTACCCGTTTGAGTTTTTTTTTCGTGAATCAATGTTGATTTTCAATAGGAGAGGTCAAGTTGAAGGCTTTTCTGGCTTTTAGTTGTTGGGAAGGTTATGTTGAATGGTTCAATTTGTGACTGTACACCATGGAGGCTGGATGAACTCCTTGCAGTTAAATGAAGAAAAGGAGGAGGTGAGGTTTTTTAGTAAATTTTGGGGGGGGGGTCTTTTTTAGTATATTTCGGGAAGAAGGATAAAAGGGTCCAACTAGGTAAAATTTTGGTCGGAAAAATCTCTAGCGATGGAATGAGGGACTAAAAGTCTATGTTATTATGATATTAAGGACTCAAAGAGTAGTTTTTAAATAGTAAGAATGAAATCGCAGCAATCCCAAAAAATTTATAAGAAAAAATTAGGTTAAAGTCTCTGTACTTCAAAGATTCAATCAGTTCAGTCTTTACTGTTTGAAAACTATTCTTTCAATTCCTACTACGCAAAATAACTAAACTATTTATTCTCTAAAAGGTAACATAATTTTTTTAGGACCATTATACCCTTCTTTTGAAAAATTAACCCAAACCTAAATAAACCAAACCAAAGTATGCTTTTACCCATGATGTGCCTATTTGGATCAAAGACAAGCATCTTTTGAAGCAAATCAGCTATACCTACAAACATGTTAAGAAATCTTGTTGCAAAATTCTGCCGATAGTACTGGGCTGTTAAAAAGAATACGTATCTCGGTGATTAGCTAAAGCTAATGAACATATTGGAGATGATATTACGTGATTCTAAATATTGGAGATCAGAAAAATCTAATTAATGTCATAGTATAGATAAATTTTAATACCAATAATTATACCAATTAAAAATTGAAATCTAGATTTTTTGTCAAATCTCAGGCCCATGTCACTACGCCAATAAACTTTTATCAAATGAATTATCTAGCAAGTACAGTGTCATGGTGACTATTAATTTTACCAATATTAATATTAGTACCCAGTCCCGAAAGTTTCGAGTGGATTGGTTGAGATGGTCCCAACAAAAGCATGTAAAGACGTAAGAATCCAATAGGCAATGATCACCTCATTTTAACGACCCAATAAGTCGGGGGATTTTGCTCATTTCCACGTAAATGAAGAGACTGCAACCTTCATTCTAACATCACATTTGGTTCTAGAAAACTATTCGTATGAGTGCTTAATTTTGTCTTGATTGGATTAATTATTCGGTTTTGGTATTCATTTAAGTACATATTTGATGTATTCAATGTACACCGAATTGTGTCTATGACACGGCCTTGTGATCATTAGTCATTCTCGACAGCTTCTCCTTTGGACTTTCACCTCTCTCAGCCTTTTGTCTGTTTTTCGTTTTCGTCCATGTCTCTATGTTTTCTCTAGGTTTGGTATTGTATGGCATTTCAATATTTTTTTATTTACGATTATGTATTTATCTTTTAATATTTTACTTTTTTTATTCCAATATAATTTTTGCACCCACTTTGTAAAAAAAAAAAATCACATTAAAACTCCTCATTTGGCTCATTTGGATTTGGATAGGTCTTCAACTACAGTCATCAATTTCTACAAAAAAAAAACAATTATAGTCACCACAATGTGACCGACTAAAGGTATATTATTGGATAATTTTGTTTTTAAGTTTTTAGTTAAATATATTATAAAATTTTAAAGCAGATTGATTGCATGATTTACTGTGTTCATACTACCATTATGAAATCAAGAAAGTAAACTTCAAACTTAGGCAAATTTCACCACTCATAGGGTACAATTTTATTGAAGTTGTTATGTTTAATTTTGATGGATTTCTTTTGAGAAAAGTATCGTTATGTCCATCTTAATTTATAAGTAGAATTTTATCACGATTAAGGTTGGAACTTTTATCACTACAAGTCAATTTTTTAACTTTTATTATCTTATTAATTTTTCTATAAGTAAAAATTGTATCGACCAATAATTTAGCATCAAAAGTTACAGATATATATCAAAGTAAAGTAGTGATAAACCTTAATTTAGAACGGGCACAAAAATGTCCCCTAAATACAAACCAATAGAATTACTTTCATAAATACTAAAATATAATTGAGAGAAGAAGAAGAGCATCATCACATGACACAGTCAAGGAGGATCGAAACACTAAAAGAGAGAACTTTGAGCTGCATCATTAATCTGATAGAGGATCTTAAACGCTATCTCCTCCCAATAGATGTACACCGTAATGGTGAGATGTCACACTTCTTTAGAGATTATCGCTTGAAGGTCATCATCATGAGTATTCATATATGCGATCAAAGACCTTAGAGAAAGAGATGCCTTCTTCTTAGGCAACTTATTCTTCAGTTTTCACAATGAAAACATCATTAGAGCTATCGCTTTTTCCATAGAACGATGTTCGATAACTAGAGCGAGCCGGGGACAGAATTAAATCATAGTTATCCCTTTTCCAAGTAGCACAGGATATCGAAATTGGCTCAATACTAATTTTGATTGTAGGTTTGGACAGGAGGTGATCAAACCGAGTGTCTGAACTAACTATATCAGTACACTCTGCACCAAAATCAACCTCAACAAGGGGTATCGACAACAAATCATCAGGGAGTGCATAGGAAAGAGTAGCGAGAAGATGTCTTATTGATATTGTTGGATCTGAGTCATAAGTATGAAAATTTTAGTTATTCATCACTTAAATTTTAGGGTTAGATATGAAATATTCTAAGACTTGGATAAGATTAATTAAGGATGAGTTGATGGGAAAAATTGGTGTCCATTGTTGGCGTCATAATAGAAAAAAAGGCAAATTACTCTCAGGTCCCTGATCTTTACCAAAATCTCCTATTGGGTCCCTCCTGTTACATAAATGATTAATCCGTCCCTGTTTTATTCAAAAATGTTTGTCTCGGGTCCCCTTCGACCAAATCGGACTTTTTTTAATTTTTTGTCATGTGAAATGACTATTTTACCCTTCATAAAATGACAAAAATATGATGAAATTTGTCGTTTTGTGAAGGATAAAATAGTCATTTCACATGACAAAAAATTAAAAAAAAATTCGATTTGGTCGGTGGGGACCCGAGACAAACATTTTTGAATAAAACAGGGACTTAATACTCATTTATGACAAAGGAGGGACCCAATAGGAGAATAATGTAAAGATCATGGACCTAAGAGTAATTTGCCCTAGAAAAAATATGGAAATCGAGTTACTTTCAAAGAGCAACTTCCCAATCATTATCTATTAATTAAATTGATTATGTTCGACGTCTAGGAATAGCCATATTAGTCAAATACTACAGAGAAACATGATCTCTTATTATAGATAGAGCCACTTAGGTAAAATTAGACCGAATTTTTGTTACATATTTTTCTATACGTAAAATTTAATTATTTACTGAAAATATCATAAACTATGCACATATGTGTATTATATTAATAACCTCCGATTTTAACCACTTTTTTACATTGTCGTCGACCCTCCTTGCAAAATATATATTTTTATTACATATAGTGTAAGACATTGATAAAAGTAATAAAATTTATCTACTTATCAAAAACTAATGTGACATATTGTTGACGAATAGAAAAGCAATCGCAGCCAATTGGATGCAATCTGCTACAATTGGCAAGAAGACGCTCCTCGACCACAATCGTTGATTCTCCTCAATCAATTAAAGTGCATACCTTTCAAATTTAGCTCTAACATCTTCTCCAAACGGTTACTTCCTAATCTAATTGAAGATTCTGATTTGCAATTGATCCTAATTGGAACATCTCCTCCCGCTGTGCTCAACTAGTCAATTAGGATCTTCCTTATCCTCTCAATTGCGATCAATTCTATAATTAATGTATAGAGATTGTGTACAGATCCTCTCAATTGTGTATATAACTCATGTAAAGTCTCAATAAAATTAATCAATAAAGTTTACCCTTTTCACCATATGGTATCAGAGCCTAGCTCGATTATAAACCAAAATTAGCTTTGCTTGACACGTTGATTGAGACATCCACCGACGAGACTGTGGAGCGAGTGGCTCCCAGCTCGAGTGTTGATTTGTTGAAGAAAATCTCCAAAATTGACGACAACACAAGCTTGAAAATAACAAACATATCCTTCAACGGGAAGAACTATCTCTCCTGGGCGAAGACGGTCTTCATTGCTCTCTGCGGAAGAGGTTGTGTTGGATTCATCAATGGCGACCTCCCTGCTTCATCAAGCACCGAAGCCCATTACCCCGAATAGAAAATGTACGACCATCAGGTAATGTCTTGGCTACTTAATTCGATTGATCAAGAATTACATGATTTATTTGATTATGCGACTTGCTCTAATGGTTTGTGGGAAGCTATCAAGGCTCTATACTCTCAAGCATAGTTGTCAAAGCAGTTGACGCGGCGCGGCGCGGGCAACCCAAAACTTGACGCGGTGCGGTAACGCGGCGCGGAACGGGTGAGATAGAAGCAAACGCGGATAATAATAATATTATTCATAATTAAAAATAATCACTTATAAATATTAAAGATTAGACTTTCTAAGGCAATAATAACTTGCAAATAGTCATAATTAGAACCAAAGTCAATACAACAAACCAAATATTCGTGCAAATGAAAATCAATCCAAGGAAATGAACACATATAAGACTTTAAAACTAAACATCAAGAACATCAAAGTCTTCATCATCACTTCCTCCGCAACTAAATCTATTGCCATCTTCGTCATCTTCATCATCTTCATCATCTTCTTCTACTTCCCAAGTTCTTGACCTAGTTTCTGATGAAGGAGGTTGTGCTGGAGGTGGAGGTAGAGGTGTAGGTGTAGGTGTAGGTCTTACTTGAATTCTAGTATTGACTCTAGGCTCAGCAGCACCGGATGCAAGTTCAACATCTAACCAAGACAAATCACCATCTTCATAAACCAAATCATCACCACCTTCACAAATTTCATCTCCTAGTAACTTCTCATTACTAGTATCAATATCATCCAACTGTAGAGGATCAATCTTATCTTTATTATCATGGTTTTCTTTCAAAGTTTGGTTATACTTGACGAAAACCAAATCCTGCAACATCTTATGTTCAAGCCTATTTCTTTTCTTGGAGTGAATCTGCAATATAAAAAGCATAATATGAATGTTGGTTTAATGGCAAAGAGTTGCAAGTTTGATTTATAACAACTACTTACATGATCAAAAGTACTCCAATTGCGCTCACACCCCGAAGAACTACAAGTCAAAGTCAATATCTTTATGGCAAAGAGTTGCAGGTTTGGTGTTTCTGATCCATATCGATCCCACCACTCAGCTGTAAATGTAATAACACTCTTAGTTTCTTACATGGAAATCATTATGTAATAAATTACGAGATAGTAAAATAGACTTAACTTACCTGGAGCCACTTCTTTTCTATGCCTTATTACATAATCCTTTTCAAAGAAACCTTCAGCATTCTTGTAGATTGTCAATTCTCTCATCACAGCATCGAACACTTCATCGCTTAAAGTAAGCTTCTTCATGCATTCATACAGTCCATTTAACAACAAACTGTTATTTGCAATCGTTGGATCGCTATAAAAGTATGCCGGATTAAGATAATGGCCAGCTGCATGCAGAGGATGGTGAAGTTGTGCTTTCCATCTGTTATCAACAATTTCAAGTATCTCTTTATACTTGCTTTCATCGTTATGCAAGCCAGCTCTTATAAACTCCCTCGCCTTCTCCATTGCTTGATAAATGTAACCTATTGCAGGTTTTTTCTCATTGTCAACAAGTCTTAGTACAGCAACAAGAGGTCCCATAACTCTGAGAGCATAAAGAACATCATCCCAAAATCTCGTTTGAAGAACAATGCCAGCTGCATTCTTTCCCTTAGTTTCCTTGCTTGCCTTCAAATTATTTCATTCTTCAGAAGTGAACATCTTTCGAAGGTGTGATTTTTGCTCTTTCAAACTTTTCAATGTAAGAAACGTTGTAGCAAACCTTGTTACTCCAGCTCTAACCAACTCGTGTCCTGTGTTCTTCCTCATTAAACTCAAAACCAAAGAATGGTTATAAATGAAACCCACCAGCTTGATGCCTTTTTGTACAACCTTTTTGACTCTAGGAATCTTTCCAATATCTTCCAGCATCAAGTCTAGACAATGTGCTGCACACGGTGTCCAAAACATTCTTGGCCGCTTGGCTACCAAATATTTACCTATGAAATAAAGATCATAATTAATACTATATTAGCAAATTAGCAACATTTAAGATACTATATTAGCAATTTACCAATACTTACCGGCTAGAACATAATTGCTTCTATTATCGGTAATTAGCTGCACAACGTTACTTTCACCAATCTCCTCAACAAAATTATCAAGTAGTTGAAAAAGCATCATTCCATCTTTCACGTGCTCAGAAGCATCAACACTCTTAACGAACATTGTTCCCGCTCGAGAATTGACCAAAAAATTGATCAGTGTCCTACTTCGTCCATCAGTCCAACCATCTGACATAATGGAATAACCATATTTTGCTTGCTGCTCCTTGTGAGACTTCAATATCTCATGAGTATGTTCTAACTCTTTTTTTAGCAAAGGAACTCTCAACTCATGATAGCTTGGAGGCTTTAGATTAGGACCATAATGACCAATTGCTTGAACCATCTGATCAAAGCTCTTTGATTTTGCAACATTAAAGGCAATTCCATGCCTGTAAAAGAACCGAGCTATGATTTGGCAAACTTTCTCTCTTGCTTCTTTTGAATACGCATCATTCATACTTGTTTGCCTTGTTTTTGCTGAAGTCACATCTGTCTTTTTAAAGAACATTTTGTCCAAGGGGCCTTTTGCACTCTTCTTGGTAGGCCGCAAATTGGCCTCTTCAATGGGCCTTTTCCCACTTTGGAGTCGGGATATTTCTTGCAACTCAACCTCATCATCATCAACAAACATTTGTGATGGCTCACCTGATATACCATCTTTTGCAGCTACTCTCTTTTCTTCATTCTCTCTTAAGAGCACTTTCACATCTTCAGGTGTTAAAGGGCACGAAGCAACATTTCCTTTTACCCCCATTTGATGTTGTTTGGCCCGAGTAATTCCTGCAGTAGTTTCAACCTTGCAGAAATCGCAAGTAACTCTCTTCTTGTTATCTTTGCCCTTCAAACTGTTCCATCTCCATCCTATCTCCTTACTATTTGGTTTGAATAGCTCAGGATAAGAAGAAACCGATGATCATTGGTTCATATTAGGAGGTGTTGCCATAGCTGTTACAAATTCACATTGGAAACAAATTCAGCCATAATAATATTATGATAATATCCTACTTCACCAACTAAAAAATTTCGGCCTACTAAAAAATTCAGCCTCAAGAATTCAGCCACATAATAAAATGTAGCTATCAACAAATACACAATTAAAGGAGTTTCCCAATTGCAACAACGCTGTTTTGCATTATCTCCCACAAAAAATTCTCCTACTCAAAAATTCCAAGTTCGACAATTCACCAATCCCACAAACTGTTCCATCTCTAACCTCATCGTCATCTTCTTTTTAAAAAGGTAGTCATCAAAAGTACTTCAATTTACAGCCTCTTACAATCATTCAAGAAATCTCCAAGTTAAAAAAAAGTTGGGGAAAAATAGTGTACCATCGGAGCCGGTCGGCAGTGGCTGGAGCTTGGTAACGGCGGCGGTTGGTCGGGACAGTGGCCGGAGGCCAGAGCAAGTGTCAACGGTCAAGTGGGTTTTGGGTTTTGAGTTTCCAAAAGAGAAAAAGGGAGAAGAGTGGGAGAGGAACGGCTGTTGTCGGGAGTGTAAGTTAGGTTTTTAGGGTTTTTTTTTATGTTTCCAATTTTACCCTTAAAATACTTAAAAAACAAAGGGCATTTCCGAAAATTTCCGCGACCGTAGCAAGAACGGCCGAGAAACCCGCGTCGCAGCCACGTTAGAGGATTGCCTGGAGCGGCCGTTCCGACCGTGACAGCAACTGTCGTGGGAGCGGAAAGGCCTAGAGTGGCCGGGTCAAAAAACCCATTCCGCTCCGAGATCTCGGCCCGTAGCGGCCGAGTTAACAACTATGCTCTCAAGACAAGAACTTATATCACATATTTGAGCTAAAGAAAGGGATATCTGACATTGAAAAAGGAGATAGACCATTCGCTGAATACTTAAGTAGGTCAAAATCTATGTAGGAAGAGTTATCCACACTATGACACGTATTCGCTGATCTCACTATCCTCAATAAGCACGAGGAAGAAGATAAAATCTTCAACGTTCTCATGGGATTGGGGGTCTGAATTTGATGTACTCAAGGACCAAATCCTCACTTCGACCAAACTCCCCACATTCAATTTGATATGCACAAGAATCCAAAAGGAGGAGACCAGAAAGAAAGTTGAAACAGTTTACCAGAAACTTGAAACTAGTAGCGAGACTTATGCCTTTACCTGTTTGCACGATCATCAAGCTCTCGTTGCCAAGAGATTTATGCAATCCAAATCTAGACCCATATATAATCAGAACAAAGGAGGTAAGCCTATGAATAAACCCAATTATTAGTGCGATCATTGTGGCAAAGTAGGTCATTCAATGGAGAGGCGTTGGATTCTACATCCTCATCTAAAGACAAAAAAGGAGAGGAGCTATCAAGAAAGAACCATGGCATACCTGGACAAGGTCAATGCTTATCATGCCTCCAATTCTACTGAATCCAGTAACAAACCCACGCCATCAATTAGAGATATCGCATAATGAATCTTCCTCCACGTGAAGGAAAACATGGAAAGAGGTCCAGTAGCCTAGAAACACATGACCAGTGAAGGTAAAGAGGGTAAGGTTCTAAATGGGTTTATTGCAATTCATTGTTACTCCCTCTAATTTCTCTAAAAATTGAACAAAACTTGAATAATAGACTCTAGAGCGAACAAACAT
>SOPF01026217.1:0-15508 GCA_012979155.1 Hypericum perforatum
GGGAAAGTTGAAGAGACTCCTCGTCCGCTAAAAGATGTGATACTTGTATCCTACGAAATTATAAACAAAAAGGATCCTGCTGCAGCCCAGAAAATAAAGCAGAAGGTGTATATTTGCTAATGCTCTCAAGATCATTTTCTCTTCATTTAAGAAAGTACCAGGCCAGTTTACTTTGTCCAATGTCTGTTATGCATCCTTACCAATTCAGCGTACATCTGCTACTTGCTTTAAGTGGATATTGTCATCTTCTGGAACCATTATCCTACTTTAAATCATATTAGAGCACAAAACCCTTCTAAATAACTTCCTTTTGTTGTATTAGAGGGATCTGTTACTACGTTGTTCGTTTCCAGAAAGGTCGCATCAGATGTATATCATCTGATGCAATGCTGCCAGCTTAATTGCTTGGCAAATAGAAATTGTGGGTCTCTTGCAGATATTTTTCTTAAAATTCAGAAATATTCAGACTTTTAGTTGTCTCACTCTACAGCCTAAGCAGTGGTAAATAACACCGCTACTGTGTAAATTTTTCCTTGACAAATCTTTATACTTTTTTTCATATTTCTATATCTGTGGTTGTCATCTTATCAATGCTACTTTTGCAGGAAGTATATGAGCAGCAGAAGGAACTTATCCTACTGGGGGAAAGGCTAGTACTGGCCACTTTAGGATTTGATCTAAATGTTCATCACCCATACAAGCCATTGGTTGAAGCAATAAAGAAATTCAAGGTTGCTCAGCACACCCTTGCTCAGGTTGCATGGAACTTTGTCAACGATGGGTATGCATTGGGTCTATTCACTTGGACATTATTTTCAAAAAATTGTTCCTCTCTCTGTTCTTGACATGCTGGAAAGCGGCTTGCAGACTCAGGACTTCACTCTGCCTTCAATTTAAACCCCATCATATCGCAGCTGGGGCCATATTTCTTGCTGCCAAGTTTCTTAAGGTGAAGCTTCCATCAGATGGCGAGAAGGTCTGGTGGCAAGAATTTGATGTCACCCCCCGCCAATTGGAGGGTCAGTATCCCCCCTCCCAATTTATTTGAAAGTAATTTGGCGATGGTATGGATCTTTATTACCCATTTCACAATGTTCAGCCATGCTGAGATGCACAATTGTAGGCTTTAATACTTTAAATGGGTGAATAATTATATCTAACACCATTTTCTACGAAGATGGCAAACTAAGAAGCAAGTTATCTGGTAGATATTTGGTATGATCATATGATGTCTTTGTCTGGTTTGGGGTGTGATCGCATGCAAGTACGCTGGCATTGGGGCAGATAGTACAATGTCTCATGGATCAGTCTTTCATCTATCTTTGCAGAGGTTAGCAATCAAATGTTAGAGCTATATGAGCAGAATAAAATGCCACCCTCGCAAGGAAGTGAGATAGATGGAAGTGCTGGGGGTGCATCAGGTCACAGGGCACCAAGTAAAGCTCCTATGAACGAGGACCATTTATCGATCCAAACTTTGTCACGTTCAGCAACTGAGTATTCTCATGGAGATAGCCATGTGGCGCAAACTAGAACTTCTCAAC
Organism: Hypericum perforatum; assembly: GCA_012979155.1. Taxonomy (NCBI): domain Eukaryota; kingdom Viridiplantae; phylum Streptophyta; class Magnoliopsida; order Malpighiales; family Hypericaceae; genus Hypericum; species Hypericum perforatum. The sequence continues at coordinate 1,545 of SOPF01026217.1, forward strand.
ATCACCCTGTTGACGATGGGAATGGGGAGGCAGATAGTGTCATTACCTATCACAAGATGGAGCCAGATACAAAAGATATTCACAGTGCTGAACATGTGACCCTCAAGGAAAAAGCTAGAGAAGCCCCCAACCGATCAAGGTCTGCTGGGAATGACCAAGGACATGCTAGTGAACGACCTGACAGTGCAGAAGCAGTGGAGTGGATGGATGATGGTGGATCACGTAAGACAGGTAGGGAAGCAGGTCGGAACATGGATCTCAAAGAAGGTCCAGTTGGTCAATCTCCTAAAGATGCGGTGAAGATGATTGACAAGGAAAAAGTGAGGGCAATTATAGAGAAGAGAAGGAAGTCTCGTGGTGAAACAACTCGCAAGAAAGATGTGATGGATGAGGATGAACTCATTGAGAGGGAGCTGGAAGACATTGAATTGCCAGTGGAGGGTGAAAAGGTCAAGTCGGAAAGAAGGCAGAGTTCGTCTAAGACAGAGAACCAATATTTGAGCAAGGATAATGGGGAAGTTGGTGATGGCAACCGTGCAGTCTGTCGAGGGAAACCATCAAGGGGCTCTGAAGTGGACCATACAGAAGAAGAAGGGGAAATGATAGATGATTTTTCTCCCATGCCAAACAACCGAAAGAGGAAGGCTTGTAGCAGCCCACTGGATAGGCTGCCAGAGGGAAAGAAGCGGCAGGACAATGTGCCCAATCACAACCATGACTTGGTTGACAACGGGCACATGATAAGCAAGGATCATAGAAGACATGCACAAGAAAACCACACGTGAGTAAAAACGCTGTAGGTGCTCCATTCAGGACCTGCACAGCCTAAGCTTTATTCGAGACACTGATGGACTCAAACTTTACATTGCCCGGTGCATTTGCTATAATTGTAATAGGTGACGAGTGGGATATTTATTGTCACCATGGAAAAAGAACGATCTCAAAACAAGAAAGGGAAAAAAAGAAAGAAGAAATTATCGTTATTATGTACTTGGTTTGGCCGAGATGTTATGATCTTTCCTGGAGCTGGCACTGTATAAAACAGTTTCATGAATGGATGCGGCTGCAGTTCTCTGGATTTTGTTTCTGCCCCCACAGAATATCTGCAACCCTTTTCTTGTTCATGAAAATTACCATTCTAGTTGCAGTGATCTTCGTGTATCATGGGTAGCTGGAAATTTGCAGTGTTATTGAAGTGCTGAATGCCTGAATTTTGTGTCTTTGTTCATTTGGAGCTAATTTTGCTGCAGGAGATTCGTGATAAACAGCAGGCCGAAGTAGTTTTCAGGTTGTATGACATCTTTGATCTTCCCTTGTCATGGTAGATAAGTGTGTTAAATGTCGCTCAAAGGCATACGTTTATGAATCTCTGTAAGCATCTTATTTATTAATCTCTTTTGGCAGAAAAGAGTGTTAAATCAGATGTGAAAACGTATTGTTGCAAAAAAAAAAAAAAAAAACTGGCAAACCTTTACCAGTATGGTCTGATATAGTAGAGACGATTTTCACGTCGTAAGATTTGAAAACAATAATTTTTTTAAGCATTTTGAACCGATTGTTGCCATAGTTTTAAAAACTGTAGTCCGATCGGTCGGACCGCGAATTGCTCATTACATTGGTTCGTTTTTAGGGGTAAAATCGGAGTTCGGTTGAACTGCTCATTTTTCGGTCGGACCGGGCGGTTTGCCTAAAAATCCCAGTTAGATCGGGGCGATTCGACCAAAAAAATTCAAAATTTTAAAATTTTACATTCGATTCGAGATCACACATTTGTATAGATATTTTATTTTTTTGTATTTTATAAAAATTTATATGTTTATATATAATTATTAATTTATTACATAAATTATTTACATATATATCTACATATATTTCAAAAAATTACAAAAATAGAAAGAAAAATATTCCGATCGGACTAGTGGTTGGACTGGTCCAACCGGTCGACCCGGAAAACGGACAAAATCCGGGTCGTACTAAAATCCGGGTTTTAAAACTATGATTGTTGTATATTTGAACCATATGTTGTTGTGACTTGAATGGAGTGACATCAACAATTGCTGGACTGACCATGGCCAACATGTCCCAAGAAAAATGAGAAAAGATTTCCTAAAAGACACGTGTAAATCCCTGAAGTGGAGTGTGGAAGCCATGATGGCAAATATGTTATCCAAACTTTCCAATTTGGAAATGAGATAGACAAAGAATCTTAAAACCTCACAAGCAGACATTTATTTGTCCAATTCCATAAGTCCACCTCAGCTTCTCCATCTACCTTATCCTCTCTTCACAGAATCTTAAAAAAACCATCTTCCCCCTCCGCTCCATTAACCTCAAAGAGGAGAAGAAGAAGAAGAAGAAGAAAGAAGAGAGGCAATTCAGTTGAAGTTAGAGCTAACCCTTCAACCAAACAAGATGCCTCTTACAATACCAACCATCCTATCAAACCCCATGTTGATGCCAAGGCTTTCTTGCCCGTCAAGGCAAAGAGCTCCTCTTGTGGTATGCTCATCATCATCAAGCCCTTCTAAAACCCACCTCCAGGGTTTCTCTGCAGCTCTAGCCCTGTCCTCCATCCTCCTCTCGGCCCCGCTCCCCGCGGCTGCCGACATCTCGGGGCTGACCCCGTGCAAGGAGTCGAAGCAGTTCGCCAAGCGGGAGAAGCAGCAGCTCAAGAAGCTCGAGAGCTCCCTCAAGCTCTACGCGCCAGACAGCGCGCCGGCCCTTGCCATCAAGGCGACGATGGAGAAGACCAAGAGGCGGTTCGACAACTACGGGAAGCAAGGGCTGCTCTGCGGGGCGGACGGGCTGCCGCACTTGATCGTGAGCGGCGACCAGAGGCACTGGGGGGAGTTCATCACCCCGGGGATCCTGTTCCTGTACATTGCAGGGTGGATCGGGTGGGTCGGGAGGAGCTACCTGATCGCCATTAGAGGGGACAAGAAGCCTACCATGAAGGAGATCATCATTGATGTGCCTTTGGCTACAGGGTTGGTCTTTAGAGGATTCTCTTGGCCAGTTGCTGCTTATAGAGAGTTCCTTAATGGTGAACTTGTTGCTAAGGATGTTTAAATTAAAGTGAACTCTATATATGTTCTGAACTGATCTCTATGTTCCTGCCTTAAACTGTGTGCTTTTGATGTGTAAAGTTTAGTTTCTGAGTCTATTATCTGAAGCCAAGTATGTTAATGATGATGATGATGATTTCCTACCTTTTGTTTTATAAATTAATTCCAAATCTAACTCAGAAAATTTGGAGACATTGGGTTTATGAAACTTTGTGGTCAGTGGCTGATTGACTAGTGACGCGGTTAAGCCACTGACCACAATGTGCGCGAAAGATAGCTCGCCCATCAATGCGAGGCAGCCCGCCAAGCCCTTGGCTTGCGATGAGTGTGAGGCAATCGATAGCAACGTGATGTAGTGATTAGGCATCCCGCACCACTCGAACCCTTCTTAGAAGATCAAGGTTGGTCGACGATGTGTCCCATAGGGGTCCGGGCGTACGGCTCCGTCGGGAACTCGGTAAAAATGTTCAAGTTGATTTTGTAATTATACTTAAGTCGAATCCAATATGGGGAACACAAAATAATTTTAGTGAACACAAAATATGGGGAGTGAATATCTAGAATCATAGCTCATAGTGGTTTAAGAACTTTAGCGTAACAAAAATATTGAAATTCAAATTCAATATACCAGTTACTATTATACATGGAAGCCACACACAATCCTAATACAGAAATTCCACAATACCCTTCATATTAATATTGTTACTCAGGTGTATATGTATTTATATATTAAGTTACATTCTATACAATATAGTTAAAAACCAACACATAAAAACTAGAAATTGCTAAATTTCAAATGCACCACCTCAAACAACAACCACTACTAATTGTGCCACCGCTGCCTTTCAGTCTCAATACCCAAATATTCTTTTATATGTTACCTATTAATTAGCAATTCAAACATAGCGGGCGACAAATTTTAATCTAAAGATAACGGAATACTTACTAAGCCGATAAATTCGACTCGAGTAAGACCATAAGTTAGAAGGCTTATTAGCATGTCCACATGCACTGGCCCAAGCTGGCCTGGTCCATCATGTCCATGTCAAAAATGGGCTTCACTTGAGATGAGCCCATTAGTAGCCTGGAGGATCCCGGCGAGTCGCTGCTACTTGGGCTAGATGGGGCGAGCCCGTGGTTCGAAAATGTCGAGGATTGTCGGACCCTTAGGTGGACCACTTCTGCCTGGGCCAAAGCTAGCTGGGTCTGGAGGGCATCGATTTGTTGCTGTAGAGACGATATTGCCCCTACACAACCATACACTGGGTCCCTAACCCTTGCATTTGCTTCATACACCATGCTGCTCACTGCATCTCCCCTTTGATGCATGGGAAGCTCCTACATATACAAAATATATATTTAAAAATCTCAGGAGATGTGACTCAAATGATAAAAAGTAAGACTGGGATTTATAATCAGAATTTTGGATCTATTCCAAGCACTCTCAACTTTTAACTCAAGTATAGACTTTTATGTTTATAATCTTCATTATTCATGGGAATTCCACTAATTTAGATTTGAGTTGGGTATAATAATAAAAAAATTTGATTAATATTTAACATGTTACGTTAAAAAACTCAAACTTTCTAAACCTATAATCGTTTTTGAAAAATGAATTGAGCTCAGTTAGCTACATATATGTCGTGTTTTGATGTCATGGTAACGTAAACACTGCATCATCTAATTGACACTTGATCCAAATAGAACTTTTCAACTGCTATAGTATACACTCTTGTCTTGTCCCTAAAAAAATAGTTGCAATAATAATCAAAATCAAATGTCTAAAAAATTAGACAAGATATGCAACCCCGTTATTTTCTACGGATACTGTCTGATCCTGTCTCCCTAAGATCTAATAATCTTTTAACTTTATCCGGCTTAGAAATTTACTAAATGGTGATATTTTTAATATCTGAAAGCAACATGCATCAGCTAAAAAGTCAATTCGTATATGTGCATTACTCCGAAAAGTAGTATCTAATAAAAATTTAAGTCAATAGATCCTTCAATAAAGCGTACTCTCTAGATATGAAGCGATGATTCTCTTTTTTTAAACGATGATTGTGCGATAATAAAATAAATGAGATGAAGTTGAGCTCAACTGAAAACTAAAAAAATAAAAGTGGTCCTAGGACTTATCTAATTTAAAATCTTGAAATTATGAGCAGCCGGTTGAAAAATATTGAGTTTGAAACACGCCATATTTTATTGCGGTATACTCAACAATTGAAAAGATATGACATTGTCTTATTGAATAAGACTCAGAAATTTTAACAATATAAAATAACTCTAGACCCTTTATTTTATATTTATCTTATTTTCTATATTTTTAGATTTTTTCATACAGGAAACACCTGTTCATTAATGTCCCTAGCAATTCAAAAGCACTGTACAAAATGAAATATATAGTTGGATGAAACATGATTTAACTTCACACGTGATATAGGAACATGTCCATGGAAAGTCACTCTCATATATGCAGTGGAAAATAGACGCTGCCTAAGTCCTATACTTATCGGGTAGAACTTTTTTGTCATAACTTGAATTTAAAATTTATTTTTATTTAATTATTTACTTTATCAACAAGGAGGGGCAAACCATACCTCAGGTGCATGCTTGTCTTTTTATAGAGAAGCGTGCCTTCTTTCCTTAACCCTAATTATTGATATTCGAACTTTCGTCGCGTAGTCTTCTAAATGTCACCCACGAAAATTAAATCAACTTAATGTTACTTACACATGTATAATTCTTCCTTCCCATGTCAACACAACATACGAGATCAGCAATAAGAGATCAACCATAATGTTTCTTTTGTAGAATCATTCTAATTAGATTGTAAAGTTAGTTCGTTTGGCCAACTAACCGTTGAGTGAGAACACTGAAGTTAGTCACTTTGTTGTTCCAAGTTTGACGTGATCAAACTTTATTCCAGTTAGTCTAAAATCGGCAACCTAACGTCCGAATCTCCCTCAAATCTTGAACGAGGAAAAGCTTTAATGTCAACTCATATAACAAAAAATTTAGAAGGCACTAGAAATATTGTTCAATAAGAAACTAAAAAGTAAAGCACCAACTACTTCAACTGATATGTTTTTGGTGGCATATATAATTCGAAATTAAATTAAACTATATTGACCAACATTGTGATTGAATTGGTTAATCAAATTATAGCAGAATATTTAAAAGTCGATAAAATTATCATGTTATTTTAGTTTGTACCATATTCGAGACGGATAAAAATTTGAAAAGATAGCAAAGTTTTCCAACAATTATTCAATACAAGTGCATAGCAATCAACTCGAACTCAAAACGTAGTTAAACTACAATAATTCCTTTCACTAGTTATAACCTAAGTGCATATTGGTTCCTAGTAATTTTTTAGTATTGTAATATTTTTAATAATTCAAACTCTGAATATTGTGGTCAAATTAAATAATTATTTTGCGAGTTTATTTTAATAGTTATTAATTCTGATGATACAAACTACATAGACCAAAATACATTTGATTAACTTATAAAAAAATACATTTTTACCCAATAATTTAACATACAAGCGGCAACATCATGATCTAGCCCAACCAATAAAGAAAAAAGGAACTAATAAAATGGCGCCACTGTATACGTTTAACAAACTTTAGGGGCCCAAAGGCCCTCCATAGGAAAAAGGAAATCGTTGTGGGATATATATAAAATCTTGGGAACCCTTTACGCACTAAAGTAATCTAGCGGTGTTCAGAATAATTAAAATAACAATTAAGTTAGATTCTGGAAGACATAACTTTTATAACTGAGTTCTAAATTGATAATATATTTTTAAACTTTAATATGATAATTTTGGTTAAACTAAAATGTCGTCATAAATTGATCCATGGTCTAGATTGTTGCACCAAGTGTTTAGTCAACATTAAATACATGCAACTTTTTTGAAGAGCAGGTATAGTGTTGTTTAAGGTTTTGGTAGTTACTGTTTAATATAGTTTAGAAGCAGCAACATGTCGTCGTCAACTATTTCACACAGATTCTAACTTCCTATTGAACCATGAAAATTCTTTTGAACTTAACCATTTAGTTCTTAAAATTACTCGTTTATGCAATCTTTTGCTAGGTAATTTACCATACAAAATTTGTAAAGCACACCATTAACTTTTTACATCCACAAGCTATTAGACAATGACATCCCTTTTTTTATAAGAAAGTAGCATATAGCATATTTTAAATCAGGATTAGTTCAAGTAGTAAAGTATTTTAATTTCTTTATGATGGATTTGGATTTAAGTTCTTACAAACGAAAAATGTATCACTGAAAAAGTTGTCATAAATAAAAACCTGTAGCATTTTGTTGACATTGCTAGCACCAAAGACCTTGTGGACGTTGGCAAACTTGTGTGGCTCATCCGCGGGGAAGTAAGGAGCAAACACACAGTCCTGAGCACACCTCCTCCTCAGCAGCTTGCAAGCTGCACAAGGAGCTGCACCTTGTTTCCTCCCACTATCCTTCATCCTCTTGCCACGTGTCCCTCCACCCACTTAAAATTACCCAATTACCCTATCTAGGTACACTTTATAATGTGTACTTAACTGGTTATTGTGTGTATTTGGCTCTTAGAAAAGGAAAGAATGGGCAATGGAGTTGAAAGTTATCTAAGGTAGGAAAGTTGGTGTTGGAGAGTGGGATTGGTGTTGGAGGTAGCACCAAATTTATAAGCAAAGGAAATGGTTTTTGGGCACAGTCAGGGAGAGCTTGGAGATGGGTCCTACTAGAAGAAGCCTTTAGATTTCCGGTCGTTTACAAGCACCAATAATATATTACCTGATATTGACGACAAACGCTTATTATAGTTAAATCAAAATGTTTAAAGTTTGAATCATCCTGAATATAGGAATGTTGAATATTTAGTATGAAAGATTTGACATATTTTAAATATTTTATTCGATCAAAATCTAGATAATTTTTGCACCTTAATGTAGTTGTGTGTTGGCATTAGATAGTCTAGACAATAAAATCACCAACATGGGATTGATTTGATATTTCAAATTCGAACTCTATAAACAAATTAGTATAAAAAAATGAAAACATTCAAAATTTATGTCAACTCAAAAACGAAATAATCATTCTAATAAAATTTCAGATATGATAGATTTTCGGGGGGGAAATTATTGCACGGGACGTGACTTCTTTTGGAGGCTTTTTTTGGATCTTCTCTATGTGTGTACTTCTTTTAATTCTTTCCCTGATAAAAAATACTCTCTTTTATCTGTATAATTAATTCGTTATCACTGGTCTAAAATTTGGGAGGGTTAGGCAAAACTGGCCTTTTTTTCTTAGAGAAAACCAAACCAAACATATTTCTACACTTGAATAGTCGTACTCAGGCCTCACAAGAAATTTTTTTTTTGTCAGGAAAAATATGTTTAATCTTCTAATAACTAACGTTTAGCGAAGAATAGATGTCTGGATGCAAATTAAAATTTTTGAGGTCAAGTTAAAATTTGACAAAAAAAATGAATTGATATTAATATAAATTTATGTGAGACAGCTGCACCCCGCCACTATTTTTTTTAAAATAGGCCTAATATTATACAACTAGGGAAGTATTGCAAATTTTATTGCTTTTAGAATTCGGAAACACTAAATATCGAGATAAATATAAGTGAAATTCTCTATTATATTAGCGTATGCCCATCAAAACAGCATATATATATATATATATATATCAGAGTATCCTATGGCCAGAATGATTATAAATTAAGCTACAAAGTCAGACGTCGTGTCTATATTGTTTTCATGTCTTGAGTTTGAAAAGATGCAACAAAAAATTGAGCTGAATTTTAAAGGCATATTTTCATAGATAGAATTTGAGATATCTTAACAAATTAAAATAATTCATCATCAGTTGCTTTACTTAAAATATTATAATTTTCAAGTTCTAAGAGTGTGCATATTAAGTTATAATTGGGTAAATTGTCCTCCCGTCCCTCTCCTTTGCTTAAATTACTATTTTTTTCTCTACTGTTTCAAAAATGATGATTTCGTCCTCCAGATTTGATTTAATAGCACTCTAAGGTCCCTGGTGTCGGAATCGGAAAAAAACTCCGGCGATCGGGGACCTGAAATGACCAAATTGCCCCTCCCTCTTCCTCCATATCAACGTGTAGAACCGGAGAAGGAAGAGAAGTTAGAGAAGGAAGATGAGTGGAGGGAGAGGGAGGGCCAATTTGGTCATTTCAGGTCTCCGGTCGCCGGAGTTTTTTTCCGATTCCGGCATCAGGGACCTTAGAGTGCTATTAAATCAAATCTGGAGGACGAAATCATCATTTTTGAAACAATAGGGAAAAAAATAGTAATTTAAGCAAAGGATAAGGACGAGAGGGCAATTTACTCTAAGTTTAATTCACAATTATAATCCCGCCTTTAATAACTGTTGTAGTAATCATGACGACCATAATATGATGGACAATGAAATTCTTAAAGGCATGATTTTGCCGTGGGATTGCCGAATGTGGGCCCGTTGTGGGCTGCATTGGTAGGCCCCCTTTCATGTCATAAAATCTGCGAGGATGATGGACGGCCAATAATAACAAACAATTAAGTGTGCTAATGGATCACTTTAAGCATGTAGTTAAATCATAATTTATGCTTTAACAAACTTTATAAAATAGCATGCCAAAACACATCTATTTCGACCAATGGCGGTTGGCGGATCAATGTAGGGATGCAGGTGCTTTCACTTTTATAATCATCGGGTATATTTGTCATACAACTCATATGGCCTGGTGAAATAGTTGGGTAACTTTGTCAGATTTTAATTTACATTAGTTAGTTTAATAAAATTCAAATATTAAGTGATTTAACACATGACAGTATAAGAACATGAAAAAAATATGTGTATCTTTAGGTACATTTTGATGTCATTGTTTTCTTTCTAAAAGTAATAATTTAGTTTTATTAACATCTCGTTTTTATAGTCAAATACTCGAGTCGTATTTAAAATTGAGTTTTTTTTTAATCATGTCTTTTCAATCTTAGCATTTGGAAACAAAATCTACTTAAAAAAATTCAAGTTTTTACTATTTGAATCAACTTGCATTTATTTTCAGTTTATATTTAGGAGATAACTATATAATAACATATTTTTATTTGTTAGATTTTAACTCAAGACCTCCATAAAAAATTAAAGTTACTTAGAATTTTCCCAAATTGCATCGGTTAATTTAGTTTTTTCTTGTAATAGAAGAGTGGATTCAGTTACCAACTTATATTATTTTTTGAAAAAAAAAAATTAAGAGATTACAAGCCTGGGAAGAATTTGTAACTAGATACCATTTTTGGTGAAGCAAACCCAAGCTATATTTGGTCAAGAACCTCATGCGGTCTGAATTACTGGACTTTCAACTAAACTGCCAAAGAGAAACACCGTACACTGCAGCTTTTACCTTTTACCTTTTATCTTTCTTGGACGTCGCAAGGACTTTGACGCTTCTGCCTAAAACTTCTGTAGTAGATATAGATAAGCCCAAAGTCATGTCTCTGTATTTTTTGTAAGAGAGGTTTACATGTTTTAGATTTTATTTCTTTTAAGGATTATTTATTCATTGGAAAAATTACAAATAGGTACTCTACAGTTTCATCTATTATCACTTGGGTACATAGATACTTTACCTTTATTCATTTTATGACTATGCCTTTCTGTTTCCCTACTGTTAATCTTACGTCTCCGTTTTGTTTTCTTTGTTGGTCTATTTAGAATACTCGAAATAAGTTTTTTGAGGGTATTTCAATTGATATTCGACTCATTTCTAATTGCACTTATGACGATTCTTTCGAATTTATGCGAATTTTGAAACCTAGTCAAAGTCCACTTTTGTCTACCACTTCATCGACCGTTCCAATGATCGATGTCATGAGGTTCAACTGTGATATATTTTAGATTGAATTTTTTCAATTACGAGTATGTCCATCATAGTTCGAGATCATCTAGGCCAACTTATATATGACCATACCGATATTTTTAGGGAAAATTACGCTCAAGCCCCTCGAGTTTGAGGAAATTCGTGTTTTAGCCCCCGTATTTTTTTTATTATCATTCGACCCTTCAAGTTTGCAAAAAGTGTATATTTTGCCCCCTATTGCCGAAATCGGACGATTTCTCCGGTAAAAGTAGACCCGAGATTACCAAAATACCCTTACTTATTTTTAAAAAATAAATCTCCTTCTCTTTCCATCTTCTTCCTCTTCACCGCCTTCTCCATCTCCTACACGTCACAAAATAAAACAGACAGATTCCCTCGCATTGCTCCCACGCGCCAACACAAATGACAAGAGAACAAATTAAATAACGTACGAGGACGTTGAGATCGTCACGAATGGGGGTGAGAGGCGGTTGAGGTTGTCGGCGAACCACCGGAGCATAACTGTTCTGGTGAAGATGGATCAGCAAACGAGAAGCAGTATCACGGCTAGAGCCTAGAACTTGTACCTCCCCCAACCTAGGAGTTTTGACTCTCACGTGGCAGAGGAGGAGTATGCGTGCAAGGACGAGGTCATCGTCAGAATCGTATCCTCATCTTTCATTCTCGATTCCTAATTTACCCCTCCTCTCCGATTAGATTCGCATTCGCTTCTTAGGTTTCTTTCGATTTGTTCTTATTAATTGGGGGGAAAGCCAGATTTGGAAAGGATTTCCGACAATGGTGGTGGTGGGTCTCGCAAGACGAGGTTCCTGATCCACCAGAACCTCCTTTTGACCTCTCACATTAATGTCCCTTCTATCTTTGCCGCCGAGAGCTCCGTCATCCATCTCCAAGACGGCATCTCCGCCACCCTTGTCCCCCACAGGTCTGGTCCCTGTTAATGTCAAGTGCATGAAAACGGTGTCGTTTTGGGGTTAAGTACTTAGTGAACTTAGAGAGATTAGTGTGTTTTCTTGGGGGCATTAGATCTGGATAAGAAGGATATTGTTTTGAGTATGGTTGTCTAGGAACTTACTAAATTCAAGAATTGCTCTTTTCTTGCTTTGACAATTGATTGGAATCCATCTGGGACATGCAGTTGCATCCGGTGGTTCGTTGCTATTCTCGTCATGCCAATTTAATTCGAAGGGTTTGATCCGACTTCAAGTGATGAACTTCGTCTTCGTTATTACAACCCAATTTAGCTTTTTAGTTTGAAAGGTAGATGCCAGATCTGTAACTTACAATGTTTCGGGACCAGCAATTGCATGTAGTTGTTCATCGTTGTTATCATTTGTTGCAAGGAAGAGGAAGAAGATGGAGAGAGGAGGAGATCTATTTATTTTTTAAAAGGCAAGGGTATTTTGGTAATGTCAAGTCCGAATTCGCTGGAGAAATTGCCGGATTTCGATGGGAGGGGCTAAAATATACCCTTTTCGCAAATATGAAGGGTTGAATGATAATAAAAAAAATACGGGGGCTAAAACACGAATTTCCTCAAACCCGAGGGGTCTGAGCATAATTTTCCCATATTTTTAAGCCTTCCTCTCCTCTGGAAGCAGAATTTACTGCCATTTCCAAGGCTATTTTCGTGGTGGCTACAAATTTTTTGCATCTGTCTCTTTCCACATCGAAACAAATTGATGGGATGCGCACGATTTTATTTTATTACGTATTTTTTAGCCACTATTGATTGTAACATTGAGTTTAGTGTAATAAACATTAGACTAGATCTTAAAACTATGTTGCGGATTGGATCTCTTGTTAATCCACACTCAAATGTTGTCATCTTTTTGTGTCCAATCCTTCCCTGAACAATTTGATGTACTATTATTCTTTGATTTTTTCGTTTCAACCTAATCAATATATCTATTTACCCGTTCAAAAAAATATTATTATATTTGTCATAATATGTTTAATATTATTATATTTGTCATAATATGTTTAACTTCAAATAATGACAAAATATAATGAATTAATAATATAATATTTGAAATAATGACACAAGAAGTACATATTTTCTTGGAGACCAGTTACAGCCACCCATCTATTCTAAGAGGATAATTATTTCATTTGATTTTTTTAAAAAAATTTAAAATTACATATTTTTTAAAAAATATTCTTTAAATTTGTACATATGAGCACCAATAAAATTGTACATGAGAATAACAACTCATAATTTAATACTTTACGACCGAAATGTTTTATTATCTATATTGGCCACGTTTAATACTTTTGCTTTTACTTAACAGGATAAGAGTTTGGGGAAGATCGGCATAATAAAGTTAAATAATAAATGCAGGATGCGAACAAAATAGAAGACAGTTGGGAAATTTAATTGGGCCATCCCATCCCAACGACCAGTCCTAGAGAGACCAACGAACATGCATCCCCCTGCCCTTTATATAGCAGTCTGTGCCATAATACAGCTACTCTAGTCTAGTCCGTAGACACACATATATATATACACACACACACACAATATAGTCCGTATACAATATGGTTATTTATGATAACTTTGTTTTTTGATGTAGAAAATTATTATATATATATTTTAAAAAATTTTGACTTTGAAACGAAGATTATTAACATATCGTGATGGGTTGATTCGTTTTCATTATTGTCATTACATGACTTGTTTTATTGCACAATAAAAAAATCATAACTCGTATTTGATTCAATGTATTTCATTTGAGATGATTTTGAAAATTACAAAATTATTAGAAACAAAAATGGTGAACTTGTTGTTACTATTTTTCAAAAGCGTGTGTATATATGTGTCTCCGTATAAGAGCAGTTAGTTTATCCTACCAGAAAACGAAGTTTATTTATTGAGTAAATTGCTCTCCCGTCCCTCTCCTTTGCTTAAATTACTATTTTTTTCCCTACTGTTTCAAAAATGATGATTTCGTCCTCCAGATTTGATTTAATAGCACTCTAAGGTCCCTG
>SOPF01026218.1:0-24406 GCA_012979155.1 Hypericum perforatum
AACTGTCGGACCAGACCCTGTCCTAACCGCCATTAAAAATGGCTGGTTCAAGCTAGAGAGGGGTGTGGGGAGCATGAGGGTGAGAGGAGGGGAGCAGCCACATTTGACGGCGTCGTTTCCCAGGGGCGGTTCGGATCTCAACCACCACCAACCTAGTAGGCGGAGGGCGGAGCGGGTCGCCGGGTCGGGTCAGGGAACCAGGCGGAGCCGCCCCGAGACGCCTCTCTCGAAGTGGAAGGTCAACGAGGAGAAGGAGGTAGAGAAAGAGGCCGAGGAGGAGGAATGTGGCCGGAGGAGGGGGCCCGGGAAGCCGGTGTCTGCTAGGAGTCTCGCCGCTGGGCTGTGGCGGTTGCAGGTGCCGGAGGCGGTTCTTGGGAAGAGGAGCGGTAGCAGGTTGGGGTTTCAGGTGATTATTTGATCTGGGTTTTGTTGATCAAATGGAAAATTGTTAGTTTCGTAGCTTATTTTTTTAGTTAATAGGGATGAAATGGATTGAAAAGATTGGATTTTTATTGGTTGTTAGTGATGATGGGTTTCATTTGATCTGTGCCTTAATATTTACAACCTTGTGCATTTTTTTGGCTCTCTGCGTATAGGATTGAGAAACCTGCGTGTTCCTTTTTGTTTGTTAGGTAGGATGTTAGTTCCTTAGATGTGGTGGTAGCTCGTGTAAACACAGAAGCCTGTGTTGGTAAAATGTGCTGCATCGGTCTCCCGAGCTCAGTTGGAACCTTTTTAGGCTTAACTCTATGTATCAAGTTTGGTGTTTTTATCCGATATAAGATTGGGAAATCTTTGTGTTCCTTATTGTTTGTTAGGTAGGATGTTACTTCCTTATATGTGGAGGTAGGTTGTTCAAATAAATATGTTTGAGCATCGGAAGATTTTTCATGTTGCTGCATCGGTATCAGGAGTTCGGTTGGAACCTTTTCACATCCTGCATCTTTTTGCAATCATTCGGTTAGTTAAGGTTGATGAATTGGTATCCTGAGTTGTTGGTTAGTTAAGGTTGATGCATTGGTATCCTGAGTTGTTGGTTACGTGCTTTTTGCGCCTTGCATGTCGGGATTGTTCAGTTCCGCAATTGCTTCTGCTGTCCGATTTATGTTATCAATGGCTGACTGACAACTATTGTGCGTGTCTTGGGATTTAGTTATTAGTCATGAGGTGACGATGTTAGCGCGCGGAATAGGTGTGTTGAATTAACATTTGTTTCTTTCTTTTTTTGTGGTCTATGCAGCCCGGTAGTGGCCACGTTGGCGTTACATTTGTATCCCATCATAAAGGAAGAAGACATGGAGAAGGAAATGATTCAGTACAGAGCCCTAGTTCTGTTTCTGGTGGACGGAACAAATTGCTGCGTAAGGTGCAGAACTTTCCAAAGCTTCATGGCTCATGCATTACTGCTAACTCCAGTAATCACCTGATAGACTGTTACAGTACAAAACATGTTCAATTACTGTAATGCTGCTAAATCGTTTGATGGCAATTTGTCGTTATCGTTCGTGGAGCATTAGATGGAATCATCTTTGGCTGAAATCTGATACGCAACTGTCTTAGACATTTATGTTCTTACCAAAGTTGTGTGCCTTATCTGATTACTAATGTACAGTCCAACTGATGTGAGAATAAATATGATGATACTAACTGGACAAAAGTTTTTCTACATCTTATAAATGGTGCAACCTCGTTCTTCATGTGAATTGAGATCGTAGTGGACGTTGTGTTATTCTTGGTAAGCATAAGTGGTCTGACCTTTAAACCCATTTTCTCTGTTACAGCTGAAACCTTCATTTAAGCCTTCCAACTCAGCAATGGAGGGAGCAACTAAGTGGGCCCTGGTTTGTGCAGAGCCATTGGAAGAAGATGAAGTTCGTCGCATTTATAGCAATACGAAGCGTATAGATCATCAAGTCAGTGCAGTTTCTGCTGTTGCGGGACTCGAAGCTGAGCTGGAGCGAGCTCAGGCTCGCATGCAGGAACTTGAGACCGAGCGTTGCTCCCACAAGAAGAAACTGGAACATTTCCTAAAGAAAGTTAGTGAAGAAAGAGATCCATGGAGGAGCAGAAAGCACGAGAAAGTTCAGACATTAATGGCCAACATTAAAGCTGACCTGAGCTATGAAAGGAAAAGTCACCGGAGGCTGGAAATTCAAAACTCCAAGTTGGTTAATGAGTTGGCAGATGCAAAGGTGTTTGCCATGCGATTCGTGCGAGACTATGATAAAGAAAAAAAGTCCAGGGAATTGGTTGAGGAATTATGTGATGAACTTGCAAAAGAAATTGGGGAAGACAAAGCTGAAGTTGAAGCATTGAAGAATGAATTGATGAAACTTAGGGAGGAAGTGGACGACGAAAGGAAAATGCTCCAAATGGCTGAAGTTTGGCGTGAGGAACGGGTTCAAATGAAGCTCATTGATGCAAAGGTGGCACTTGAGGAGAAGTACTCCCTGATGAACAAGCTTGTTGCAGATTTAGAAGCTTTTTTATGCTCGAGAAACATGACCCCAGATAAGAAAGAAATGAGAGAAGCAGAGACACTTCTACGGGCAGCTCCATCGATAGATATTCAAAATTTTAAAGATTTCACGTATGAGCCGCCGAACCCAGATGATATATTCTCCATATTAGATGTTAATTTTGGTGACTCCGACGAGAGGGAGATTGAACAGACCGCACACAGTCTGGCTAGTACTGCCTCGAAGAGGCACACTGTGAGTACCAAAGTTCATACTGGTGTATTCATTGATCGGAATGGGGATTTAGAAGATGATGAGAGCGAATGGGAGACTGTTAGCCACGTCGATGATCAGGGGTTCAGTTACTCTCCGGAAGGGAGTGCCCCGTCTGTTATTAACAATCACCGTGATAGCAATGTATCCGGAAGCGGGACAGAATGGGAAGAAAATGCTTGCAACGGAACACCGGAAATCAGTGAACATTATCCTGTGCCAACCAAACATTCAAAAGCCTCCTCCATTGCTAGGCTCTGGAGATCATCATCACGTAACAGAGATAACTATGCAATGGACGGGAGGCTTTCAAACGTGAGGAATTCAAATGGGAGCATTGGATCAGGCAAAGGTGAGCATGCCCCTGAGGATTTTCTGGATCATTGGAGCTCGCCGGACTCTGGTAATCCTCACATAACACGGGGAATGAAGAGGTGCATCGAATGGCCCCGTGGCATGCAGAAGGGGAGTTTGAAGTCGAAGCTTTTAGAGGCGAGCATGGAGAGCCATAAAGTCCAACTGCGCCTCGTTCTGCAGTATAAGTCATAGCAGCAACGTCTTGCACCGGGCCTCGTCATTAGCATCCATGTAGGATTGTCAATGTTCTTTCGGATGTATCGATACCATATCGATTGCGGTATTGTTCTTGTGTGGATACATTCTGCAAATGAACTTATTGTATGCCAATTCTGGGAAATGAGCAAATGTGTTCTTTCTGATCAGTACCCCGTTCATTGTTTCGGGGGATGGAGATTCATTTTCTATCTCCCACCGTATTTCTGTTCTCACTGCAACAATGAAGACTTAAATGAACCCACAAACATAATGAGGTAATGTAGTCGTTTGAAAGCTTCAATCTGTCACAAGATACATATCATACAACAACATTGATGTGTAGAGTACAAAAAATACAACTTATCGGTACCGACACGAACAGATAACATTATTGACCAAATGTTAGGCCAATCCAATGTGCGCTGTAGTTGTGAATTATCTGTCTAAACTGAAAACGAAGGTCGATTTTTTCTGTTGATTCCCTGAGTCTTCGTCATCTGTACTCCTGGAAGTTAACATGGCCCGTCGTTTGTGCATGCTCTACTGCTTCCTGATTATTCAGACACAACAACGGAATGAGACCAGACCAATCCAACAACATAACATCATGGCCTGGTTCATGGAGATATGCAACTTGACTGACCTTCTGACCAACTACCCCAATTTGGCATACCCCGCAGCGCAACGTAAACTTGGAAGTATCCGTATAACTTCTTTTCCTGCAAGTGACAAGATGAATACATTTAAGACGTCTGCAGTAATTGTTGGAGCCTAGGACACTAGCTTAGTAGCAGTCTAACAGGGGTGTGAAAAGCATCGGTATGTCTACACTCCCATATCATCGTTTTGAAATCCAAATAAAGACTATCATGCATTTAAATTTAATCCATCCTCCAGTATAACTTCGGAAGAAATTCCTGAAGCACCAAAAAACTTAATGCTACCTTTGTTGTTCTTTAGCAAGATTAAGAGCAAGGCCTTCCGCAGGCCCTATTGTTCTGTCCTCGTGTACCGGGAATATGGTCTGATCAAACTCTTCCGGAGCTCCTTCGAACGGAGACATCTGTAGTCGTGACAGGGGAAAATAAAGTTCAAATTAGCATTAAGAGGACATGAAGGCAGTAATTCACTGTTGGCAAAAGAGGTAAGTGCAAGCCAGCAGGGCCTAGAGACTAACAAGTCAAATGCGTCACATCTAATTCTACTTGATCAAGGGGCATTCGAAGTCAAATTACTCGGGAAATAAATGCGATTTTATAATCCTTCCTCATTAGATATTTAATTCAGAGATTACACAGGCATATTGCCGAAGAATAATGATGTTATCAATGAGACACGTACTGCTAAAGCATCATAGTGAAGTCCATCGTAAATAAGCATGACCCTTTCGGAGAACAGTCTATCCTGTCGAAAAGAAAGACAAGAGAAACACGAATATATTTAAGGCCACAAAAAAAGCATCCTCCTCAACGCTGCAGTTAAAAGTAAATTAACGTTTCTGACCTGGCCATACAAATCACATCGTGTAGTTTGGATATCATATGCTGCAATCTCCCGCCCGTAATAATCCGCTAATATTGCAAGTTCAATGGCACCTTCAGAGAGGAAGGTTACGCTAATCAGGAACACAATGAACCAGCATGTCCATATATATAAAAAAAAATCGGACGATTCTTCTGCAAGGTAACCAGCATTTTCACGTATAAATAATAACGGAGGATTTTCCACAAGAAAAGCAACTCAAAGTATGGCACAGCTCCGAGTTAATTCAACCACTCGAAACTCTATATCAGCTGATGCCGTAAAAAAGGCACAACATTTGGCCCATCTTAAATATTGGAACGATCAAAAGGACAGACCCTGGCGCAACATGAAAGAACAACTTGTACCTACCTCCCCATTTCTCTGCGTCAAGAATCCACTCAGAATACTCTTCATTTTTCTTGCCAAGAAACACTTCATTATACTTGACAGGGTCACTTATCACAGTTGCAGCTATAACCTTCAAAACGTAGAATAAGTTTTATCAACAGAAAGATAACGGGACAATGACAAAGCATGCCAAGTGACATCAGCATCCACGAAATTGATAAAAAGAATAACGTATGCGCTTCATTTTCACTAACATTAGTGGTATATGCCTAAAGAAAACTACTCATATGCAGTATCGTGAACCCTCGAAGAATCTACGAAGCCCTAAGATCTACTACCTACTGCAGTTCTTCGTTCTAGCCAATATCTTTTGTCCATGTATATCTGTGGAAGCATTAACATGCCATAAAAGGCTTAAAAATCCAGCACAACGTTAAGGATGGTAAGAAGAGATCGGGAATTCGTGATATTCTCGCACGAAGCTTAAATGCCAAGATGAGAAAAGAACCTGTCTCAGCTCAGGAGCTTTGTTCTTGTCATGGTCCATCACATACCTGCCAGACATGGGAAAGAATCAGAAAATGAAAGTGCTAAAACACAAGTTTCATTAAGAGCTCGGTCAATAAATAAGCATTATACCCAACGGCATTGAAAAGGCAACTGTTATCAGAGGGAATAACCCGTCTAACAATGATCCCTTCCATCCAAGAAACAGAATTTGTCACCTGCAAATGAAACATCAACACATTAGCTTCCGGGTCGAAGCGAGAAGGACTCAACTGACATTTGATCAACCAAGGTCATAG
This sequence comes from Hypericum perforatum, assembly GCA_012979155.1. Lineage (NCBI taxonomy): Eukaryota > Viridiplantae > Streptophyta > Magnoliopsida > Malpighiales > Hypericaceae > Hypericum > Hypericum perforatum. The sequence continues at coordinate 5,966 of SOPF01026218.1, forward strand.
ACACAAATCACATTAGCTGAACAAATAAACCATCCTCAAATTTTCGAGAAATTCAAACAATTCAACATCAAGAACATACAAATTCAATCCTCCTAGCAAACAAGGCACCTCAAAACAAGCACACCCTCAATAGGATATCAACAAATAACAATTAACAACAAAACACGAGCAAAATACAACAAATTGGATATGTATATACCCCACAAGCAAAGCCAACCAGATTCCAAAAAAGGGTAATTGAGCACAAAATTATCAACTTTGTGACACCGCCAAGCATAAAGGAGAGAACTTGAGAAAGATGCCCAACTGGCTCAAAGCCACGTATTACCAAATTTCAATAAATTTCAATTTGTGATACTTCAGATCTAACCAAAGGACAAACGCCAAAGGGCAGTAACTTGATGCCTCTTTCTCTGGGTAAAGACAAGATTAGGTGGAGAGGCAAGTGGTGGCGGGCTTGGACAGATTTTTTTTTCTTCTCTTTTTCAGAAACAGGATAGTTAAAAAAGGAAAGTTCATTTAAGTACTTGTAGTTTCACTCGTTCTTATCTAGGTCTTTCTAGTTTAAAAAAATAAAAATAAATAAAAAGAGTTCAATTTTGTTCAATATTTCTAATTGAGGCTCTCTGTCCAATTCGGATTCGCTTTGATAAATTCGGATTCGCTTTGATGAAATACACTATTTTATCTTTTTAAATTATAGAAATTTAGATAAAAACGAGTCAAACTACATGATACTTAATTAAATTTTTCCAAAAAAATAAATAAATAGAAAGTGCATTGAAATGGGGGAAGTATTGGCAAGGAACAAAATAAAGTGTCTCTTATGGTCAAAGGTCTTACAAATTAAAAGATGGAAAAGTACACCGGTAAAAATAGACAATCACTAATGATAGAGTTGTTTCAATTTAGTTGGTTTTGAAAATTAGTTTTTGAGAATATAATATTGTTAAATATTGGTTAGAAAACCTTTGCCATTTTTAAAAAAGTTGTATGATCTTATTGCATGAAATTTCTATTAGTCAGTCAATCGCACTATATTCGAGTAGTTTTAAATATTAAAAAATTACAAGGTCAAAGAACAATTAATAAACATGTCCTTTTGCAATTTTCTCAATATGTGTTTTTTTAATTATTCTTTTTCACACCCATTTTGACAAAACTTTTGATAAGTTCATCCATATACTAATCTTAGAATTTTCTCATATAATGTGTGACTAAGAAAATAGAACATATCAAATTGATTACGCCTTTCAAACATATGAATATAATTTACAAAGTATCGCATCGAATAATTATCACAATACACAAGATATATTTTAGTGAAAATCAATGTCGGATGAATCCAACTTAAACAAATTTAGAGTAAGCATACATTGTTTATCTTGAAAACTAGTTCCGCTTGGTGTTGATTTATTTATCCCGTTTTAAGGATCGCTCGTAATGGTGGCAACGACCCCTCCAAAATTGTTAGTAAAAAATACACATAAGTACCCTATAGGCTACTTGTATCCAAAAAAAGACCATGTACTTTTTTTTTACAAATTTAGTATCAATAGTTTTATTTCGGGGACAACTTTAGCCCGAGCAGCATTTTAGGGTGACCGGCTAGGGTGTCAACGCCACATTATCGCCACGCCACCAACACGTCAGTTTTTTATCCTTCTTCATCTAGGTGATTTGGTATGGCAATTTACATTTTTAGTCCCTTTTTGAATTATATTTGTTTTATCAAAACCTTATTTTTTAATTGCCTAATCCTAAATTTCCTACCCATAATCCCAAACCAACCTCACCCTTCCCCACCCCGACCCTTCTTCTCCAGCCCTCTCTTCCCAACATCAAACCAAAAACCATCCTTGCTCCTCTCCTCTCCCATCTTCACACCTCGTCATTGTCTTCTTCTTCCCAGGACTGAAGAACCCTAAGCAAGTTCCACATCCCCCTTTGGTGAAGCTTAGGTCAACTAAGCAAGCTTTAGATCCTTCTTTTGGTGACATGAGGTAAGCTAAGCAAGGTCCACATCCTTCTTTTGGTGGAACTGAGGTTCAGGGTTCAAGCTCCACGTCCTTCTTGCATTAAAGATTAGCTTAGCTAGGTCGAAACTCCACATCTACTTTCTGGGTCGATTTCATCCAAGAACAAAACAAAGCAAAGCTAGGTACAGAAATAGAAAGTAGTTCAGGCTCATTATAATTTTGGAATTCGAAAGTGAAAGTGTATGAATATGGTGTTCCATCTATTATGCAAATGTTAAGAACTGATCAAAATATGGGTAGACGCTTCTTTGATTGTGGTGAATATATGGCAAGAAAAGATGCAACTTCTTCGAATGGATAGATCCTCCACCATGTAAAATATTTATGTGGTATGTTCATGAACTACAAGTTGATCTTTGCAAGATAAAAGACGATGTTCGTTCAATAGAGTTAATATTACAGAAGAGAGAGGAAGAATGTTGTAGATTCATCTTTGTGTAATTATCATAATTTTAGTAAGCTTGTTAGTGATTTAGTTGACTTAATTAGTGTATCTGTAATAACTTGTATAGAGTATCATTATGGTTTGTAATGTCAAGTATTGAAGATGTTCTTACTTATAAGCTTTTTAAGACATTTAGTGACAACATCCAAAAGTTCCATCAAATTAACGAAATGGCCAGCATCCAAAGCTTACAACAGAAGCTTACATCAAACTGGCAAAATGGACTTGCTCGTAATCTATGATGTCCAAATCATCTAATATGTTCTCCAAAAATCATCGCCCACGATGATTTATCTTCAGCATCCACGACAGCAAGTGCCAACAAGTAGATATTGTCATTCCCATCCTTTGCAATAGCTGATAGCAACTGACCTCCCATCACCCCTTTCAGGAAGTAACCATCTAACCTTATGAAAGGTCTAATTCCCGTAAAGAAAGTTTTCTCTGGGCAGCAAACTTGAGATACATGTATCAAAATATTGGCACAGGTGGCAACGACACCAATGAGAGCTGTAGAGCTACAAAATTTGGTTCCTTGATCCATCTCAGACTAGCTTCCTTGGTACTGATTATCACTTTTGATCCTGGACTTGTGTTGAGGACCATGCTTCTATTATCATGAAGTCTTGCATATTGCTTCTTTGTATTACCGTGAATAATTGTCACTATCCTTGTTTTTTCTCTATAACATTGCTTGATGGAAATTTTAAGCATTCACCTTCTTCAGCATTCTCCTTTACATAGGAATAACTTCCAATCTGGATTATCTCTAAGTTCTTCAAGAAATTTGTCAACAATGTACCTACATCATACATCATTAAAATCACAGCGTCAAGCACATATAATAAAATTAGAGAATAAAGTATCTAGCACATGAAAAAAACAAACCATTACCTAGCAGTGACAATATTATTTTTCCATTTTTTGGTACACTTGTGTTGCAGATGCCAAGTCTTGATCTGAAACATGCCATCTTCATTGATTAATGATGCATGGATTCTGAACTTGTTGCTATCCTTCCATATCGCACTCACTCTCTCCTTATTGTTCTTTGTAAACACAAATCCAGCTCTCTTTTTCACACTCAATTCTCTTAAAGTCTTTCGAAATATCACAGCTGAACTAAACTTCATCGAGAGAGTCAAATTTACTAAACTCTCGTTGTACCATGGATAATTATTTGCACCCTCTGTGTCTTCCTCATTTATAAATCCTGTCAATTCAGTATCACATTCGTCATGATCATCCTCAACCACTCTCTCATCTATATTATTGTCAATCAATTCTTCATATTCTGCCTCATCAACCAACGACTACTCCTCACTACTTTGTATATAATCTTCATCATCTTCATCATTTTCATCCTCCATCGCCAAACTAGTACCTTCATCAACGTTTTCCTCATTCGACATTCTAATTCCATCCAAAGGCAATTGTTCATTATCATTATCCTCATATGACGAACTATTTCTATCGCCACGCACATTATCCCCTCTATCAGAATTCCAATCTTCTTCAACAACATCACTAAGAATATGCTAATTTCATAGTTCACTATCCTTTTTCAAACTAGCTTCCAACCCTGCTTTATAGACTGCCAAACTAGTAATTTTATCTCCTAATTCAAAACCAGAAATATTAACAAACTCTTTGTTCACTTCAGTCATTGTCATATCCATAACTTCACCATCACTTCGAATTTCTGCTAAGGCAGCATCTCCAATAACATCGCTCTGTTTATGCCATAAAGAGATTGCATCTTCTTTCATTCTTAAGTAATCACGATAGAAGTTGTGTAAATGCCAAAAACAAAACATGTCAACTTCATATCCTAACGGAGGCTCATAGTAATCTCCTCCTACGTATGGCAAACCTCCTTCATCTACCTAATTGCCACCAAAATTGTATCGAACTCGAATCCACCCCTCCATTACAACATGCGAAAGAAGCAGATAAGTAAAGCAAAACCTAAAAGAGCATCCAAACAAAACCCTAAGTTCGTAGTGTACCTGGAGAACGTCGGGTTTCGAGAGGAAAGGTAAGAGGAGTGGAAGGCAGGGCTGTACATCGAGTTTCGAGAGAGAGGAGAGGGAGGAGGAAGAGAATCAATGTTAGCTATGGGAGGGGAGAGCTGGAGACGAAAGGTCGGGGTTCTGGGTGTGGCGGGGTCGGGGTGGGGTGGGTTTAGGAAAAATTAAAGATTTAGGGTTAGGGGGTTTTGATAAAATAATTATAATTAAAAAATAGGACTAAAATTATAAATTGACATGCCAAATCACCCAGGCCAACAAAGATAAAGAAATTGATGTGGCGATGATATGGCGATGACACTTGGCCGGTCACCCTAAAATGCTGCCCGGGAATAAATTTGTCCCCGAAATAAAATTACAGGTGCTAAATTTGTAAAAAAAAACATGATCTTGTTTTAGAAACAAGTAAAAGACAAGGTACTTATGTGTAATTTTTCCAAATTGTTATGATATGCCATTAATTTTTAGAATTTTAGGAATTTATGATTCATCATGAACAAAGTAAATTGGAGCATGTGTAAGATTGTGAGTCGAAGTGGATCGGTGAGATTCTAATATTAACTTATAAGATTTTATTTATGATTTTACGAGTTAGAGTAGTAAAATTTTTCTCAAGTCCCCTAAAGAAGAGAGGAGGATAAACGAATCTTAGATTGAATCGTGAATTTTTTTATATTCGCTATTATTATATATACCAAATATAAATCTACCATACTAAATTTAATTTTTTGTAATATTATTTATTATCCAGATAATTATTGTTCAGTTAATCTTAACAATTAATTGTCTTAATAAATATTATTTTAATGCTTAGAATAACACGATTGATATTTGTTGAATATAAAAATTAATAATTAAATTTATATTAATATCTCTAAAATTAATAGTTTAAGAGTTATAAATATAGATCTTCATTCTACCAACTTTTTTCCACTTATACATAAGTGTTGAACTGGTGTTAATATGTATAAATTCATAAAGAAAAATTGGTCGCATGTTTAGACTATTAAAATGGCAAACAATGGAATTAAATTAACTGCCGATATGGTTGGGAAGAAAAAGTCAAGAAGCAAACAACCGGGCATCTGGTGGCAAGCCCCCATAAAAAAATAAAATTAGAACTACATCTTAATTTACATAAAATCTCGGGTAAATTATCTTCAGGCCCCTGCGATTTGTACGTTTTTGTGGTAGAGTCCCTGGATAATTTGAATTAGATTTAGGGTTCCTATTTTTTGAATTAATATTGATCTCGAGTCTTTAGCTGATGTCAGCGACTTTTTTATCATTAAAATGACTAAAATACCCTTAAAAAACAAAAAAAACACCTTCTTCAACCTTTGAAAAACAAGAACATTAAACCCAGAAAATAACAACGAACACCAAACAAAAATTAAACCGACAAACATTAAACCATCACCGAACACCATCTCGAACTTCATCCGGTTCACGTCATCTTCAGCTTCCCTAACCTATTCTCCGACTTCATCCAATTCCTTTTCCTAAACCCTAACCCTAATCCAACCAACCACTACTACCAACCCCCCAAAATCGTAATCCCTCCTCAAATCCCTCACTGTTCTCGGCGGCGACCTACTAGCGCCTTCACCTACGTCTGCCCATGAAGAAGAGGAGCACCGAAATCAAAATCGAAAGCAACAACCGAAATCACGTCCTCATTCCTTCATCTTTGAAATCACGTCCTTAATCCTTAATCCCAGATCTCCTCCCGCAGTTGCGCGTCACGTGCAGGCCAAAGGTGTTGACGGAGAAGAAGCGGTGGACGCTGGGAAAGTGAGCATTGACGCAGATGGAGGTCATGGACTTAAGGAGGACCGACCACCGCGGGGTAGTTGGGGAGGAATGTCGTCGTCCTTTCTTTTCTTCTCCCCGATGAGCTTTTTTGCTCGCTTCTCTTGAAGCTGTTTCTTCCAAATCAGCCAATTGGGGAAAATTGGGGATTACCGACCTCTTGTGTTGACGGTGTGTTCAAGACCCATGCCTAGTTTTTTCTTGATCTGTTTTTTTTTTCAGGATTTGCAGGAGCTCTAGATGTTAAGCTTTCGCACCTTCTAAATTTCCAAGCTTTATTCGAATACGATTATGTATCTTTAGATTTCAGTGAATTTTGAGGCTGGGGATGATGGGATCGATGTATAATCATTCCAATTTGGTTTCTTTTGGGTTCTATGATCGATGGATGAAGAAGAATGAGTTAATTTATGGGTTTAATGTTTTGTTGTTGAAAGGTTGAAGAAAGTATTTTTTTTATGTAAGGGTATTTTAGTCATTTTAGTGATAAAAAAATTGCTGACATCATCCTCGGTCATATTAGGGACCCGAGACCAATATTAATTCGAAAAGTAGGGATCCTAAATCTAATTCAAATTATCCAGGGGCCCTACCACAAAAACGTACAAAACTCAAGGGGACTGAGGGTAATTTACCCTAAAATATCAGCGGTAAATTCTGATGGGGAAAATTCCGCAGTAAAATCTCCATATTCAAATTTCAAGACAATAATATATTGATATAGTTTTCATACTTGTAAGCAAGACTCGAATAGCGGAATTGTGAAGTCTTCAATCAGATCAATCCAGCACTTTGCTGTTCAAAGAGAAGTAGTAGTTCACTAATGAAGATTGAAAACAATCGTCAGAAAATAACCAATCCTATGAAACCTCAAACGTTACTCCTCTTAACGGTCAAAACTAGTTACTCAAAATCCAGTTCTAATAAGCAGACATCTACGACAAATTATTGATCAACAAGGGCTTATTAGGCAAATACATGTTCTCCTAGTTTTGACGGAAGAACCTTGGCGGATAGGGTGGCAGGCTTAGGGAAGTTCAGCAATGCACTCGATTTCGACCTTGGCGTCCAACGGCAGTGCCGCTACTTGATAAGTTGAACGGGCAGGAAATGGAGCCGGGAAGTCTGCAAAGTGAGTGACAATTTAGCAAGAGCAGTGCTAGTTTGGTACCGTATTAAGATGAAGAATGGCAGCGTAGATCTTCAACTCATTCATTTTCGGGATCCAATTACCAAGTAGCAGTTCAAAAAGGTGAAAAACGATGGTCTGCTACAAGTCAGGTTTCGAACCAAACAAAAGAAACTTACACTTGGCATAAATCTCATTCACTTTCTTGAAGTCCTTCAAGTCAGCAAGCCTGAAGAAATGCCAAAGAAAATAAGTTAAGGGAAGTAGAGAACACATGAAAAGTGACGAGCAGAGAAGTCCGTTCCCTTCCCCGGTCAAAAGATATAAACTAACATGCCACAGGAAAGTGACCAATTGAGTTCCCCTTACATGATTGTTGTCTTCACCACATTGGAATAATCGGCGCCGCTAGCTTTGAGTATTTCTCCCATGTTCTTCATAACCTGTGTAGTTGATCAACCAAACTGTTAGTGAACCTGTGCAATATCATCTCGACGAGCATCCTTTGCTGCTTCCAGAAATAGTACCTGTTCTGTTTGATCCTCGACAGCATCCGAGATGAACTTCCCAGTCTGCATGAAAGCACCAAAATAGTAAGATCATTCGACGAAAAATATAGGAAAGCGTAGCCTAGTTACACTGTTGTCCCCTAGCCTTTCAAGAACAACAAAATAGGAGATATCATAAGATAAAGAAAGGGGGCCTCTTGGCAAGGACATAGCATGTTGAGAAATGACCACGGAACGTACCTCTGGGATAAGACCCAATACACCGGAGACAAATACAAGATTGTTGCTCTTAATTGCCTGAGAATATGGTCCCAATGCAGCAGGAGCCTTTTCTGTCTTAACAGCTTCTTTTTTAGCTGCAAGGATAGTACATTCACAAAATTTAACTTTTTACTAGAAATAAAATCTACAGAGTAGTTGAAAAGTATCGGCATGAAAAGGGGAAAAGAATATTAAGTGAGTATTGGATGATTGGTGAAGAGTAAAATAGCTGTAACAAGGACATTAAGCCAAAAGAGGACATAACAGTTCCAACTATAAGACATCAGATTAGCATACTCCAATCATTCTTACTGCCACCCATTCAGACCATCCATCACACAATTTCTCCATCTATCCAGGGAAGCCTCCAAGTTTATCTAAACAATGAACATAAAAACTCTCTCATCCCGACCAAATCATCCCCCGTCCTTCCTTGCTAGAATCTTCATATTCAAACTAATACCTTAAGGTAATGGGTGGGTAGATTGTCCACGGTAATGAACAACTCCGTCACTATTGCACTAACCAATGTGGAATTCTCAATGGCCCCCTCAAACGAGACTCATTGAGCCGAAGATTGCACATTCTTTGACTTTACCAACGTGCAAGAAATGGGAATCGTGCGAGTATAATGGGCACGGGATCAACCTTATCTGATGCCATTTTATATCCAACCCAAAAACAAGTTGATGAATTTTTCGCAATTATAATTAAACCTACCACTCTCGAACTAACCACTGAAATTTTCGACACCCCTATAAAAATCCAAACTTTTTTTTTCATCAAATATAAAGTTCCAACCTTTACTTTGATTCTCACCTCAAAACACAAAAACAGAAAAGACCCACCAACCAATTATCCAGCATTTCAAAGAGCAACTAAGAACAAGGAGAACACAAAAAGGAGGAGAGAGCGTACACGTGGAGGCGGAGGTGCTCAAGGAAGCCAAGGGGGTAGACGGAGACTTTGACCATCGGGTGGAAGTGGGCCCCGCCGGAGGGGGAAGTGGGGCCAAGCTTCTGCTGCTGCCCAGAGAGCCGAACTTGGCGATGGGGAGATGGAAGGGCTTTAAACTCAAAGAGCACCACGCCATTTTCCTTCTTTCTTCTTCTTTTGACTCTTTTCCTTTTTTTTTTTTTTGGTTTTTCTTTCTCAGTTGGGAAGTGTGAGAGAGAGTGACACCCGTTACAAATTGGAGTCGGTCGGGTGGGTGACGATTTTGTTATTACTAATGTTTTGACTTTTTTATTGGTCCCTCTTCGTAGCCCACAATCATTTATGGTGTTTTTAATCAAAAATTATCAAAATAGTATCCAAAAATTAAAATATCCAAAATGATATTTAAACTGTCCAGTCCGAACAAAAGACGGGTTTTTAACATGTCTATACTATTAGACGGGTATTCTACCAAAAGATGAAGAGAAAAAAAAACAGTTTTTGGATCAAGAGACGGTTTTTTTTCCTAAGTCTTGTTTTTTTTGTATTTTTCTATAAATTCAACAAATTTAAAAAAATTCAAAAAAAAATTTGTGATTAGGTTTTTTATTTTTTATATTTTTTTAGAAAATTCAAATTGAGAGATTATGTGAAAAAAATCTTTGAAGAATAATATATTTATGCTCGGATGTCTGGTTTGAAATTTTTTTAAAGCTGCAAACTTTTTGGGAGAAAATCAAATTTTTAGGATCAAACGATATTAGCGAAAAATAATTTCCTATGATTTAACTTATTTTTCAATGAGATTGTTTGGATTACACCGCAAATACAATAGGGTCATAAAATTAATTATTGATTAAATAATTTACTATATTTGTAAATTACTCGTGTTAAACTTAAGTTATCAAATTAGGATATAGAAAATTAGATATAATTCGGATTGAGTTAAAATTGTATGCATAAAAATTCTAAAAATCTTAAAGAAATGTTTTTTATTTTGTCAATTTTTATTAAAATTTTTTAATTTTTTTGAAATTTTGGAATTGTTTTAAAAATACAAAAAAAAAGACGGGAAAAGAACTCATCTATTGGTAGATGGGAAAACAATTTTTTCTTTTGGTAGATGGAAAAAAATATGTCTACTAGTATAGACGGGATAAAAACTCGTCTTTCGATCGAACAAGACATCCTAAATACCATTTTGGGAATTTTAATTTTTTGGGTACTATTTTGTTAATTTTTGGTAAACAATAACACTAATTTGAAAAAACCCTCATTTATTGTGCCTTAACAAAATTCGTTAAGACCATCTGTAACCGCGTTCTCTCGGCCGTGGTCCTTGCAGTTTATTTGTTGTTCATGACATTTTTTACCCAAAGGGGTGCCCTGTCTTGTCGTCAATGTAAATTTTTTAATTTAGTTTATTAAATTTGAATATGATTATGAATTATTTAAAATAAAAATTTTAAAAAATAAAAATATTTATAAATAATTCAAATTACAATAAAAAATACAAATTACATAATTAACTAAAAAATTAAAAAAAATTATCATTTTTTTGTTGTTTAAACAAAATAAGAACAAGTAGATAAATTTTTTTGTTGCTTTTACTTGTTAGGGTGAGTAGATTGGGTTAGTAAAAAGCCTATTTTAAAGATTTGTTATTTACAAAATTTTGATATTTCCGTGTAATTATTAACAAAAATGATGATCATTTTGCTCGGAACAAGGAGGTGATATAATGTCAAAAAAAAATTGAACATATTTGATTATGTTTGGGTCGCTTCATTACTTTTATTTGTTTTTGTTGTTCTCTTCTTTCTATTAATGAATTATTTTTACCTAATAACAAGAGGAATCTGGGTCAGGATCCTGGTTTTCTTGATGGATTGAAAATATAGGGTTCAGATTTGGTGCTGGACCCGCGTTTCCAGCACCATGCTGGACACGCGGATTCGGTGGTCTAAACACGCAGATTCGATGGTTGTTTTTTTGATTCGATGGTTTGTATGTATGTCTGATTCGATGGTATGGTGTGTTGTAGTTCGATGGTATGGTATGCATGATTCGATGGTATAAAATGTCTCATTCAATGGTTTGACATCCGATTCAATTGTTTGTATGTTGTGATTTGATATTTTATATATTGTGATTCGATGGTATGGTATGCATGATTCATTGGTATAAAATGTCTGATTCAATGGTTTGTATATTGAGATTTGATGGTATGGTATGCATGATTCAACAATATAAAATATCTGATTCAATGGTTGATATAGTGTGATTCGATGGTACGGTATGCATGATTCGATGGTATAAAATGTCTGATTCAATAGTTTGTATATTGAGATTCGATGGTATGGTATGCATACCATACCATACCATCGAACCATTGAATCAGACATTTTATACCATCGAATCATGCATACCGTACCATCGAATCACAATATATAAACCATCGAATCAGACATACATACAAACCATCGAATAAAAAAAACAACCATCGAATCCGCATGTTTAGACCACCGAATCCGCGTGTCCAGCATGGTGCTGGAAACGCGGGTCCAGCACCAAATCCAAATCCGAAAATATGGGTCAGCAGCCCTCTAAATGTAAGCCATTTTATGCACACAAATCTTATATTATCACTTTTTTAGGGAATTCATCACAACTATTTTGGTAAGTGGTACCAACCCTTCGGACTCTTTTGGTCTCCATTCTCAAAGAGGATAATTTTAATTACGGAAGATCGAACCATGTGTCCTGGTTTGATTGGTGAAATGATTTCGAATTATTTGATCTCAATTCAATCATTTTTAAACCAACAAACTTTAAGTTTTAGGTTTCTATAAAAATTCACATTTATCACTTGTATCTAGGCAACTGATCTTTGTCTAACTCATCAGGTCAACATGACGACCACTAGTCCAAATCATTCTCTGAGTGCAATTCTTTAGAAACCATAATAATATCACCATTATTTTGCCAGCCCACATTTTTGCTCATCGTACCTAAGGGAAGCTAGCAAGTTGAACTTGCTGCATCTCACAAGTCTCGGGCTTGATCTTCGAAGATCGGTCTTGGTTTGGACGCATTTCAGCTACGATGTTTTCTACTGAAGTTTTTTAGTGTGGTTTGTTAATTATTGTTGTAAAATTGCTGCAATAATGACAATATCTTCATGTGAAGTTTCTACATTTTCATCAAAGTTTCTTCGATCACTTGCAACTAGTTGCATCAGATCCGTGTGATCACCGGTCGAAACGTCGCATCTACAGATCGGACAAGAGCCGTTCCGGACCAACCATGGATCTAGACAGTGCAAGTGAAAACAATGATCACAGCTTGGCAGTCTTTTCATCAAATCTCCATCTTTAAGTTCCTGCAACACAGACGATGAGATCAATACGAAACAGGGATGAATCCAATCAAGACAATGCCTGAACCTCGACTTGGAAAGCCACTATGATCTATCTATTTACCTCCAAGCAAATGGAGCAACCGAGTTCCTGACATTGTTGGAGAAAGTGGCTGGACTTGAATGTGTAAGAAGGAATCTTTTGGATGTAATGAGGGGCCAACCCTCTGAACCCATTGGTGTCATAAATGTCTGAGATATCTCTGTAGGAGGTCTCAAATGCACCAATCTTGCAATAACATGAACAAACATCAATTTAATCAAAATAAATTTGTGTAAGTGAGTGACGTATATAAAATTATTTTAAATTTTCTGTTACATGAATTTATGTAAATATTCTAAATAGTTTTGATGATTCCCTACTATATAAAGTCATGATTGTTGGCATGATAAAATAGGTGAAAAGTGAAGAGATGAAAAAAATCTTCTTAACTTACTTTTCTTAGTTATCTCTAGTTTATTGTTTTTGTTAGTTATATCTAACTCATGTAAATCTTATAAGGATCTTTTAAATAATTGGAGATACACTTATAGATAAAATAATCTTAAGTGCAATGCCTCAATTTAAAATCTTTCTACTAAAATTTCCAAATTTTTCTAACAGGATCTTCAGACTCAAAACTTACTTGCCACTGATAGGCTTTCAGTACAGCAGGAACCACCCATTCTTGGAAGATCTTCCCATTCACCAAGCTAGATAAAAGGGCAACCTGAAAGTGAATCACATGTTTATAACTGTCATGATGTTCATCTGTTCCGCAGGAGTCGATCCAAGTGATAATATACTCAGATTCATTTGAACAGGTTTTTGTGACTAGATTTATGTCTTTATGGTGAGCAGGTGTAGCTGGTCTATTCGACGGCTCCTTATCCAAAGTAGTTTCAGTCTATGGTCAGATGAATGAACCACTGGGAGCTCATATGAAAGTTGGTTTGATTGTCCTTACACAAGACGTGTTTCTATTTATCGACAATATCTTCAGTTTTGTCTAAGTCGATCCGAAGTAAGTGTAGTGCCCATTTGCGAAATCTCAACTGACGAGATCGTTAAATATTAACATTAAATACCAGTTTTATATTCAAAAACTAAATCGGCGTACAAATTTAACAGACATAAAAGACATCGTCGGGAGAAGCAACAGTTACAAGTCGTTTGGGTTGGTTACCTTGGAAAGAAGTGGCTCCCCATCAGCAACCGATTCCAAAAGCTGGATGGCAGTGATTGCACCTGTCACAGCTCCTATTCCTGCCCCACGGAGACACCCGGTTTCTGTTGTTTGTCCTTTCATGGCTCCTACAACTGTTCCCATCACAAAACCTCCTTCAAAATTAAACGTCAAACACTTCCGTCATTTCATTGTTTTGCATTATTTGTTGGGCAAATGCCATTTGGTTGTTTTAAAAAATGCGGTCTGACTAATCGTAGCACGACCGACAAACTGATTTCAGAAAGGACAAGAAATTCAACCATACCGAAAGCAAATACGCAAGTGAGAGCAGCAGAGAGAGCTTTCTTCAGGAATGTGCTCCAAATCCCATTCCCAATGCCTTTCATGGCATCAAACAGCAACAAAGCCAATTTGCACCTTGTTGGAACCTCCATTGAAGCAAGCAATGGCATTTTTTTCTACTAAACAAAATAAGTAAATACTTATTTGGAAACCAATCGGATGAGCTCAGGGACCAAGCCTCTAGAGAAGAAGGAGCTCAAGTTTTGCTTTGGGAAAGAGCGAACAAAGGGCAGCATTTATATATTGACATGTGGACTGGTGCAAGAGGAAAGTTACAAAATATATAGCATTAAAGAGGATTGATTTAATGCTAGAGCTAACAAATAAATTTATAGCTTGTACGTGCATGCATGCCTTAGTCAACTCTCATTTTTTTTTTCATCCAAACCAAACACTCACAAGATGAAAAATAATTGGTTCGGCTGAAATTTCAAATTAGTACATACTTTTTTTATTTCTAAAAGAATGATAAATCCAACTCTTATGGATTGGATGAACGTTTAAGAAAAAAGAGTCAGACTGTAAAAAATTGATAATATTGGACTTTTTGGAAGAATATTCTCTAGTGGTACCCGAAGGAACACTAAGGTTGCATTTGGCACGACTTCTGGAAAGAACTGAAACTATAGGACGAGACAGTACTGGATAGAACTAGTTGTTCTAGTTTTACTGTCCTACGTTTGGTTATTTCAGTACATGATTTGATATTTTATATATTTCTCTATTTCATATGTGTAACAATATAATCTAAAATTTTGTTAAAGACAAAAATATTGTTCATGATAACCGTAGATAATATTTATTAAACTGAGTAAAATTAAACATTACATTAACAATAATGTTATATCATAGTAATAAAATCTTTTAATAATAAATCAATATTAAAACTAAATATTCAAAAATAATCCTTACGGATTTAGATCATGTTAATTACATTATAAATAATTTTAATACGATATCACATAATTTAACAGATATTTTTTGTAACAATAAAATATTATTAAGAATCAATCCATACATGTACAATGTATAACAAATGCATATGTTAAAGTTATTTATTTAACTGACTCAATAAAATAATATCATTGTAAATATGTATGTATTGATCAAATATATGGATTAATTATTTTAATATTTTCATATGGATTTATATCTGAATATGAAATACAAAAAATCTAAATAAAACCCAATTAAAAAATTGTATATAAGATCTAAAAATTTATATTAGAGAAAATGATTATTAATGATTGAGTTAATATGATAATAAGAAAAAAGAAATAATATATGGTAATATGATAAAAACATGTTATAATAGATTTTTGTCCTTGGACAAAACATATTGTCCCATGGAAATAGGTGGGACAAGAAATTGGGAGTGGGCTTGGACAAGATTTCAATTTTGTCCTATCTATTTTTTGTGTCAAACATAGGCTTGGACAAAAAAATTTGTCCAATACTGTGCAAGTCATAGTACCGAACGCACCCTAAAAAGTCGAGCAGATAGAAAACGACTCCAAGAATCGACGTAACTTCCCAAGCAAATTGCAGAATTCCACCAAAAAAATATCCTGATCTCTTTCTACCAAAAACAATTAATATATTGATCTCTCGATTTTTTTTAAATAACAAGGAGTATACACACTCTAACCTTTATTAATAAATTATTTGAACTTGCTGAGTGGGGAGGTACTGCTCTATGAATTTTTTAATATTTTATTACACAATTTATAGACGATACATAATTCTAATGGCAAACTAACGTCCCAAAATTACGTAATTACCACCTTCTTAACTATTTCCTAATTGATTACTTCGATCGAAACAAAGTAACGGATCAAAACAAACACTTTCCAGGCATGGTCTTAAAATAAAATGATCGAGAAATTTTCGAGTGTCAATTTTTATATGAACTAGTGGATGTATGCTGGGATATGGTCAACTCAATTCCGATCGGGCGGCTACGTTGCTTTCAATGAAACGGATTGATTGCACTGTACATGCACTTGGGTAGAGCATGAAAATGGCGCCATACTCCAGATGGGGTCCAACCTCTGGATCCCATAAATTAAGGATTGGCACAACAGTTCCCTCGAGGATCTGTCTTTCTCCTTAGGAGTAGAACATTTTGGTTAGAATTTTTGTTTTATATGGATATCTCCCTGATTAATTAATCCATGTTTGATAGGTAATATATTTTGACCCATGACTGTCTGCATAAATAGAATGGTCACTCTACGAGCTATACATATCAAACCAGACTGTAATTTGCGAAAACAGAGTGATATATTTCCGTTTAGGGAGGTAAATGTCTGTCATGCCCTCAATGTTAGGCATGTCAACCGCCACAGATTTTTAATCTCTGTAAAGCCATTCAAGTTCTCATATTACAATTAAATCTCAATTCTAAAGGCAAAGCATATGTAGAAGTGTGGCAGAGGTTCTGAAAAATACTAAATATGTAGTGATGCATGTCTCGCCTCTAGTCCTCATTCGTAGCTAGCCCCTGAATTATCTGAGACACCAGCGCACATTAATGAGGATACGCATCTCAATAAGTCAGTACACACATACAATTTTTACAACAACTCATATAACATATTTCATATCAAATTATATACAATAAAACTCTATAATCAAAGGCATACGCATAAGAGAGATATCATTAATTCAAACTTGGCAAATCTTAGCATGTACAAAATCACATAGCAACAAAGTTACGAACACATGTCCACAATCAAGCTTTTCAAAACTGAAACAGATTTTACCTATCTAACTAACTTAGCCAACTAACATAATAGAACTCACACAACGATCCCACAAAACAGAAACACAATAATCATATCACATTCACTTTTGGAGCTCCGGAGTCCATTCTCATCATGTCGAAATCCTCGTGGGGCACAGATAAATACCTACCATTCCTGCAAAGCAGGCCTAATAGACGAAAAGATATTCCTTCCACGAGTCCAGATAGTCTACATACTCCATGTCCATTTGATCACACATACCTCAGGTTACCCGATAACCCCTTAAGCGATATGTGCAAACTACAGGGCCCAATAGGTATGGGACAATCCCGCATGTTTTCAATCATATCAATCACATACCAAAAATCTAATATTCTGAATCCAAATTCCATAATCCGAAACTAACATCAACAATCCAAATTTCACATCCACAATCTGACACTCAGTTCAACAGTTCAAGACCCAATTCAGCAATCCAAAATTCAGTAATTCGGATCAACAATTTGAATCAATAATCCACAATCTGAATTCAATTCGAAACACAATCAACATTCAACTATCACACACCCAAAAGTCCACAATCATGAATCCTGAAACTCAATCATATCCAAATCTAAATCTAACCATACCAAACAATAATCCAGATCAACGTATAAATCACACAAGATAAACAGAGTTCACTTACAATAATCCAAAATCAGAAATTCAGCTTCAACCATACAAATCAACAACACGACTCAGCAAGTATAATCTGGAATACAAAATTCATAACACATAGCAATATATCAATTGTGTAACACAAACAGAATTCACTTACGCCCAACGTAATCCTAATGCTAAATAATCCTATAATTAAAATTATGTGATACACCATTCCAAGTCTCATATTCATTATTTTACCAAGACCCAATGCTAAGCTTACAAACAATACAAAATATATGATGACGAAAATAATATTCTCATATACGAAACCAAATATACAATATCATGACATAAGATAATAGTTTTAAAACCCGGATTTTAGTACGACCCGGATTTGTCCGTTTTTCGGGTTGACCGGTCAGACCGATCCAACCACTGGTCCAACCAAAATATTTTTCCTTCTATTTTTTGTAATTTTTTAAAATATATATAGATATATATGTAAATAATTTATGTAATAAATTAATAATTATATATAAACATATCAATTATTATAAAATACAAAAAATAAAATATTTTTAAAAATATGTGGTCTCGAATCAAAGATAAAATTTTAATTTTTTTAATTTTTTTGGTCGAACCGCCCCGGTCTAACCGGGATTTCTGGGCGAACCGCCCAGTCTGACCGGAAAATGAGCAGTTCAACCGGACTCCGGGTTTACCCATAAAAATGAACTGCTTTAATGAGCGATTTGCGGTCCGACCGGTCAAACCATCGGTCAGACCACGATTTTTAAAACTATGCATAAGACAGAATTGACTTACCTTCCTCTTTTATTCAAATTCATTGTTGTCAAAGTTCATTTGTGCAGAAGGTTTTAGAAATCTTTAAACGACATCTCCACCGTCCAGAATTGTTATGACCCTAATTAATTGTTGATATTGGAAAGATTTATGAAATA